>JAAAKG020138184.1:0-35166 GCA_010014905.2 Druon quercuslanigerum
TGTATATAAGAATACTGGTAATGTCATTTTATTTTTTTTTATTTTCAATGTTAATATGCATTTGATAATATATTAATAACAATAACAAATAAAAATGAAAAACAATATATGCCTACGAAAAAATTAAAAAATGGACTATTGGCCTTCTCATTTTTATTTTCTCTTTTTTATTTTTGTCTGAATTTTTTTTTTAGCAAAATTTTTTTCAGATTGCGATTGTAAGAAATTTTTTTGTTTGATTGTTCGATGTGGTCCAAATTTGGTCGTTGGATTCTCTTTTTGCAGGAGTTTTCATCACTTTATTTAAATTAAATAAATTTTTTCAATCAATTCAAGATTAATCTATAAATATATACCCTTCCTTCACCCCACCCCGCTCCATAAAACGCCATATAAATTGGTTTTTTTTGTTATTGAAAATTTTATTATTTTGTGAAAAATGCAACTAATCTTGAATGAAAATATTATTATTCCGTTTTTAGAAAATTAAATCTAGGTTAACAAATTTGGGATTCATTATTTTAGTTGAAAGTTGATCTCTTCTGTGGACAATAAATTTTTTTAGAATTTATTTGTTCATTTAAAAATTTAAATTCTGCATTTTTTGTTAACATTTTTTTTCTTAAAACTCGATCATTAATAGTTCAAGTTTTATGTATTTTTTTAAAAATTTGTCCTTTCTGATTAAAACATGCTCATCTTGACTAAAAGTTCATCCTTTTTTATTAAAATTTTTACATTAATCTGTTTTGTTTCAGGATTCAAAAATTTAATAAAAAATTAAACTATTCCGAAAAAATGTACTTTTTGTTAAAAATTAAAGTATTTTTAAAAAAATTTTAAATTTTCGCTAAAAATTCATGTTTTTTAGTTGAAAATTCAACTCTTTAGTTGAAAGTTGAATGATTTTCTTTTTGTTTATATTTATTTAAAATCCACATCTATGGACGAAAATTTGACTTCCATTTATAGAAAATTGATCATTTTAGTTGAAAATTCATTTATGTTTTTCAAAATGTCATTATTTTATTTGAAATTTCATTTTTTTTTTGGTTAAACATTAATTTTTTTATTGACAATGTAACATCTCTATTTTTCATTGAAAATAGATGCTTGTTATTAAAAATTAATAATTCCTACTTGAAAATTTATCAATTTTGTTAAAAATTCCTTTTTTTGGTGAAAAATTAATCTTCTTCATAAAAAATTCATCCTCTTTAATTAAAATTGTAACTACGTACCTGAATTATTATGATTTCGTTAAGAATTTAACAGTTTGTTATAAAATTAAACAACTCTGCTGAAATTTAACGTTTTTGTTGAAAATCAAATTGTTTTTATGGAAGTTTAAAATTTTTACAGAAAACTAACTTTTTTGTTAAAAACTCATCTTTTTTAGTTGAAAATTCAACTAGTTGATTTAAAGTTGAACTGGGTTGTTTTCATTCATATTTATTTTAAATTCTTGTTTATGAACGATTTTCAGAAATTTGTTCGATTTAATAAAGTTTCGCTTATTTTATTTATCATTTTTTGTTTATTAACGAAATTATTTGAGAATAAAATAAAAAAGCCATTAATAATTTATAATATTAGCGAATTTGAAAGTTTCCGAATATTAAAATTGTCGACAGAAAATTGCCAAATTATAATATATCCGATACTACCAAATTCTCAAGACTAAAAATGATCGAATCTAAACAATTAAAAAAGATTCTTTTCTAATAAATCATGTTTATTAATTATAAAATAAATTTTTTTTTTGATGTTCAATGTATTTACTAACGATTGATTAAATTTGGAAAGAGGAAATAATTGAAAAAATATATATTTCTGAATAGAATCAACAAATTCATGAACAAAATTATTATTACAAGAGCAATGATTTTCAATAAAAAAAACTTAAAGTAAGAAATTTAAAAAAAATTGAACATTTAAAACAATTTTTTGCATCGAAAAATGGCATTATTTTAATTATTAAATAAATAATATTGATGAAAAAACTATTTTTTTATTGTTTCAATTTGGAAATTAAGAATTATTCGGAAATTATCAAATTTCGAAGTTTTGTATTTAGGGAATTTTATTTTTCGGTGTTTCGCAGAAACTAGAAAATAATGGAATTTTAACAATTTAAAAAAGTGTGCTTTATTAAATCACATTTAATAATAAAAATTTTTTTATTTTGGTTTAAAATTGAAATAACAATAATTAAAAAAATATTTTTTTTAATGCAAAAGAACACTGCAAGAACAAGATTTACATCAAAAGACCAATCATTTAAAAAAAAAACAAAATTGCACCGTTGGAAAAAAAACTTGCATTGAGAAATATATTTTTTTTAATCAGTGTTATTTCAAATTTAAACACTGAATTTAAAAATTTAGTTAATGTTAAAACAAAATTTTATCTCTGCTTGAAAATTGGACTGTATTCTTAAAAACTCGTTTTTTCGTTTTTAAAAATAATTTTTTCACTGAAAATTAATTTTTTGATAGTTGGTTTAAAATGTATTTTTTAAATTAAAAATTCAAATAATTGCCAAATAATGAATTCAACTATTTTGTTGAAAACTTCAATATTTTGTGGAAAATTGAACCTAATTACTTAAAATAATTATTTTTTTAAATCTATTGTTGAACAAAAAATATATCTTTTCCATTTTTGGTAGAAAGTTGATATTTTTTTAGTTAAAAATTAACTTTTTTGATGAAAATACATATTTTAGGGTCAAAAATCCTACTATTTTGTAAAAAAAATTTCGTATCGACTTGAAATATTAACAATTTGACTGAAATTTTTTTTCTTTCGCCACTAAAATTTTTTTTTTTAATTAGTCTTTTTACTTGAAAAATTCATCATTTGATTTGAAAATTCAATTATGTGCGTGAAAATTTTTTTTGCTATTGTTAAGAATTAATTTTGTAGCAAAAATTATAATTTTCCATTACTGGTTTACAATTTATTATTATTATATATTTTAACAATGAAAATATTTTTTTGAAAATTTAACTATTTTAGAAAATTAATCTTAGTGAAAATTCATGTTTTTAAGATTCATCACTTTAGATGAAAATTCATCTATGTTTTTCATGATGTAACTATTTTGTTAAAAATTCATTTTTTTTTGTCGAAAATTAATCTTCCTAATTAAAAATTCTTACTTTTCGATAAAAATCGTAGCCACGTGCCGGAATTAATCTGATTTCATTAAGGATTCAAAAATTTGTTAGAAAATTAAAATACTACGCTGACATTTAACGTTTTTGTTAAAAATTAAATTATTTTTTTAAATTTTTGATAGAAAACTAAATTTTTTGTTAAAAATTTATCTTTTTTAGTTGAAAATTCAACTAGTTGATTGAAATTTGAACTGTTTTGTTTTCATTCATATTTATTTAAAATTTCCATCTATGACTAAAAATTTGACATTTCCATTTGAGTTTTTTTTTTTTTTTTTCCTTTTGAGTTAAAAATGATATCTTAGGTTGAAACATTCAATTTCTTATGATTTATAATTTTAGTCGATAATTTATCTCTTTTGTTGAAAATGTAACTATTTTATTGAAATTTTGTTATTTCTCTTGAAAATTAATTTTTTTAACTATTAATTTATTAACTATTCTTTTTTATTAAAACTGCATACTTTTTGATTAAAAATGCAACTATTTGATTAAAAATTATTCATTAGTAATTAATTAATGATTGATTATTTGAAAATTTAATCTTTTTTTAGATAATTTGCTGTTTTGTATTTAAACTTCAACAATTTTGTTTTTAAAAAAACATTACTTAATTGAAAATTTGTATTTTTGGTTGAACCTGTTTATAATTTTATTTAAAAATTTAACTATTTTGTTGTAAATTAGTTTTATTTTCGATAAGGAATTAATTTTTTAACTATTCCACTCTTTGTTCAAAATTGTTCCTTTTAATTTAAAATTGATTTCTTCTAATTGTCCGCTTTTGATTAAAAAAATCAACTACTCTGTTGAAGCTTTGTTTAGTCGAAAATTTAACTAGTTTATTAAAAATAAACTTTTTTGTTAAGAATCCATCTGCTGGGTTGAAAATTTAGTTTAAATAATTTAAAAACTCAAAGAATTATAAAAATTTTAAGAATTTTAAAAAGTGCTCAAAATAATTTATTAGTATTTTTTTAACTCAATAAAATTCAATAAAAGACAACAAATTCGTTTAAAAAATAAGGATTTAAAGAATTTAAACATTTTAATTTATCGAAGAAAATTGAATAATTTAAATAATTTAAACAACTTAAAGAATGAAGGAATTTAAAAAATCTAAAGAATTCGAAAAATGTAAAAACTTTAAAGAATTCAAAATCTTAAAAAAATGCAAACAATAAAAAAATAAAAAATTTCCAAGAAATTCAAAATAATTAAGTGGAAATTTAAAAAAAAATCAATGAAATTCGTAATATTTCCAAGAAATCGAAAAAATAAAAAAAATAATAAACGAATTTCAACGCTAATACCACGAAAAAAACTTTAAAGGAATTCAAAACAATTCAGGGTGAAATTAAAGTGTCTTAACTTTCTCTAAATGCTTTTAAAAATTATAAAATCTTCTAAAGAATTCAAACAATTAAAAAAAACTTAAGAACTCGAAGAATTCAAAAACTTTTAATAAAAAATTCAAATAATTTAAAGACATAACAAAACTACTAAAAACTTCCAAACATACTAGAGAATTAAAATAATTTAAATTTTTTTAAATATTTCAGTGAAATTTACACTTATTCAATAAAATGCAAAAACTAAAATGGAATTTAAAAAATTTAAAGAGTTTAAAGAATACAAGAATAATACATAAGAATAATTCCAAAGGTAGTAGAGCTCTACGGGTAAGGGAAGACTTACCGACCGAGCTAGGTTTTTTCTATGCTAAGTTACCGACTGATGATAAATTTGCCTTATCGGCCGATGGTAATAACCTGATGTCGGTAAGTATTCCCGTACTCATATGGCACTACAACTTACAGTTGTAAAATCAATATATTGTTAAAGTAGCGGAAATTAAAACTTCTTTTACCATTTTCACTTAGTGTGAAACACGTTTTTTGATTGAAGAATCTTCACGATCTCTTCAAAATCATTTTTCGACTTTATTCCCATGCTCTCTTCTTTTTTTTTTTTAAATTGAACATTCGAAATTGCAATAAAAGTAACTGAAGTTTCGGAACTGATTAAAAATTCAATTCTTTTAGAAATAAAATAAAGAAAAGAAATAAAAAGAAATACATTTTTTAGAAATAAAATCTACAATATTTTTTTTAAATAATTGTATATTTACATTGAATAAATTTTCCAACCTTTTTAATTTAAAATGTTACAAATATTAATTAACGAAAGCATCTCAATACGTATTGGAAAAGAATCAAAATATCGACATATAGTCGAGTGACAGCATTAACTATTTCGTCCGGTCTTAACTCAATTTCTCTTCCTCCCATGATGGTTTGTATATCAAAATATAGGTACTGAAATCATTTAATAAAAATTAATTAATTTAATTAATAAGTTTTATTACATTATACACTTAAAATACTCTTAAAATTTATTTAATTGTGTAAATTAAATAAATGTGGAATCTTAATAAAATTAGATTTAGAAGAAAAATTTGTTAATAACCAGCAAACCTTGCAAACGTATAATTTTATAATTTTTTTTATTGAGAATTCATAGTAGGATTACAATTTTTATTATTTTGTTTAAAAATCGAAAATTGTGTTAAGAAGCCATTTTTTAGTATAAGTTCGTCTTTTTGGGTTTAAAGTGCAACTGTTTTTGTTAAAGATTCAACAATGTGGTTTAAAATTAAATTTTTTGTCGAAAAATTCTTTTTTTGTGGTTTAAAAATTTAACTGTTTTGTAGAAAAATAATCTTTTTGGAATTTTTTTTCGTTATTGACTGATAAATTTTTTTGGTTGAAAATTCAACTCTTGTGGAAAATTTGTCACTGCTTTAAAAATTCATCTCTGCAACAGAAATTTTGTTTGTTTGTTAAAATTTGTGTTAAAAATTTATCCTTTTTAGTTGAAAATTTCACTACTTGGTAAAAAATTCGCCATTTCTGGTTTTTTTTGAAACTGTGAATATAAATATTATATTCTTGTTTAAAAAATTCTCTTTTCTAGTTGACAATTAATTTTTTTTAAATCGTCTTTTTAGGGTTCAAAATTTAAATAATTTATTATATAGTCGTATTTTTTATTCAATTGAACTGTTACACTTTTCGCTAATAATTTTTTTTCTTTTAAAGTCATTTCCTCGGTTGAAATGTTAACTATTCTGTTAAAAATTATTTTTTAAAATATAAATTACTTTTTTTAAGCTGATAATTTAACTTGTTTAAAAAAATTAACTATTTTCGTAAAAAATCGTTTTTTTATAATACAAATTAATTATTTAACTATTTGAGTAATTTTTGGTTGATCCCATAATAATTTTCTTATTATCATAATCTAATATATACTTACCATTGATATTAAAAGGCTTCCTATCACTCCAATTGTCATACTCAAAGCGCTAATTGCAGTAAATAAGTAAATCGGTATAACAATAAAAAGTAATACGACTCCACCGAATCCTACAATTAGCACCAATCCCACTCGTTTTGTTAAATCAAACTGAAATTAAAATCAAATAATTCAAAATCATCATTGTGCTCACTTTTTAACGATTTTGCCGAATTTGAACTTTTCATGCAAAAACACTTACACTGCAAACTGTTGCAAAAAAGGAGATAATTACTGTAATAGCTGCAGTTGTGATCCCACCTGACAACACAACTTCCAATCGATACGTAAGTGATATGCATGCCATCATTAAAGACATTGATAAAGTCTGAAAAGCAAAACCTAAATAAATTTTAAAACATAAATAAATAAAAAATTTTAAAATTTAAATAAATAAATGAAAAATTATTAAATTTAAAAAATAAATAAATAAAAAATTAAGAAATGTTAAGAAATTAGTTAAAGTGAACACCACCCCCTAATATCTCTACTTCCTCTCATTTCCCCAGCATTGCCCTCCACTTATTTCCTTATTTCCCCAACCCTCGTTTCCCCTCATTTACCCCTCATACCTTCTACCTCCTATTTTCTCACTTGCCTCACTGACACCTCAATTCCCTAACATTCCCCTTCCTTCAATTTCTCCTATTTCCCCTCATTTCCCCTATTTATTCTCCCCTCACTTTCCATACTTCCTTTACTTCAAATACTTTCCATCATCCCATCTGTGCTATTTTTCTTCCCCTTATCCCCTTTTATCCCCTTTTATCCCCTTTTCTATTTCCCCCGACTTCTCCTCTCATTAGGTTCCATACTTCCTCTAATTTAAATACTTTCTGTCCTCTCGCCTACCCTACTTCCCATTCACTCATTTCCCCTTAATTCCCCTACGGCCGCTTCCGTCAATTCCGCTTCTTTTTCCTACTTCCCCTTTCCTCATTCCCTCTCCATTCATCTGCTTCCCATTCTCTCATATTCCCTAAATGCCCTTTAATTTCCATTTAATAAATTCTCCCTATTTCCCCTATTTCACTCATTTCTCCTACATGATCTTCTCTTATTTCCCCTCAATCCCCCTACTTCCTCGTTCTCATTTATGATACTTCCTCTACTTCAAATACTTCCATTAATCTCATCTGCCCTATTTCCCATCCCTTTATTTCACCTTTTCATAGTTCCCCTACTTTCTTTGTACGTTCTTTCTCTTTCTTTCGTCCTTCTACTTTTTCTCGTCTCCCCTCATTTCCCATACTTCCTCTACTTCAAATATTTCCCGTTATCTCATCTACCTTACTTACCATCCAATCATTTCCCCCCAATTCCCCTACTTGCACATCAATAAATTCCTCTTATTTCCCCTACTTCCATGTCCATCATGTCCCCTCAATTACTCTACTTCCCCTCCTCTCATATTCCTTCACTTTTCTTTATTTTCATTCACTAAATTCCCCATATTTCTCCTACTTCCCTTATTTATTCTGCATGCTATCCCCTAATTTCTTCCTACTTCACCTACTTCCCTTATATCTCCCTTACTTTCCACCGACTCATTTCCCCTTACCCCCCCCCCCCACCCCGCCCTTATTATCATTTACACAAGAACACCTATAGCATCGACTAATTTAATCCTGTCAAGAAATACTGGCCCATGCAGTTTCAACGCCGTTTGTCAGTGTGTGGCAGTGTCAACAATGGGTCGCCACCAGTTTACAGTAAGCTATTACCGTTTCCACAGACTGATTTAGTCTCAAGGGCAGTGTGAGGCATCCCCCGAAACTGTTTTTATATAGGCGTTCTTGTGCATTTTCCTGCTTTTCCTACGTCTAAATTTATCATTTTACCTGCTTAATTTTTCTATATATTCCCTAATTCCCCTCCCCTCATTTTCCCTCATTTCCCTAATTTCCCTAATATTTCCCTTATTTCCTCGTACCTTACTTTCCATCCACTAATTCCGCCTGTTTCTAATATAACCCCGTAGTTCACCTAAATACCCCTAAGTCCATACTTCTTGTTTCCCCTCCTTTACCTACTCACCCTTCATTCACCCTGAGTCACCTACTTCCCCCACTATTATTTCGCCTACATTCCACCCCTCTTTTCTCTACTTCCCGAAACCTTATTTCCTCTTACTATGTTTCCCAATTTACCGCACTCCACTCCTTTATTTCCCCTCATTAACACTCACTTTCTATACTTTTCCTCTACTGATTTCATTATTTCAGTCCTGAATACTCTTAAGTCTTATTTCCCCTCCTTTATCTACTCACCCCTCATTTACCCTGAGTCACCTACTTTCCCTCCTATTATTTTGCCTAAATTTCACCCCTCATTTCTCTACTTCCCCGAACCTTATTTCCGCTCACTATGTTTCCCCAATTTACCGCACTTCACTACTTTATTTCTCCTCATGTACGCTCACTTCCTGTACTTTTCATCTACTGATTTCCACTTTCTCTCTTACTTTCTCTACCCTTATTTCCCCAAAATCCTCATTTATTTCGTACACCTTCCCTGCCCTCATTTTTCCTACAAACAATCCATCATTTCTCCTCATTTTTCTACTTCCCCAGTCCTTATTTTCCCTCACTTAAAATATCCTATTCCTCCTTCCCACATTGCCGCTCACTTTTTCTGCCTTACCTTCCTCATTTGCCCTTTCTTTCCCTACTTCCCCATCCCTTATTTCCACTTACTATTTTTCACTCATTTTCCCTAATTTAACTACTTCTCGTGCCCTCATTGTTCTTCTGTTTAACCTCCACTGATTTCCCTTTTCTCCCCTACTTCCACACCCTTCATTTTCAATACTTACTAACTTTTCTTAAATAAACTTACTTTTCCCCTAAATCCATATTTCTTTCTTTCATCTTCCCTCCCCTCATTTTTCCTACAACCCGTCCATCATTTTTCCTCATTTTTCTGCTTCATCAGTCCTTATTTCCCTTCACGTGAAATATCCTATTCCTCCTCCCCACATTTTCCCTCACTTTTTCTGCCTTACCTTTCTCATTTGCCCTTTCTTTCCCTACTTCCCTATCCCTTATTTCCACTTACTATTTTTCCCTCATTTTCCCTAATTTAACTACTATTGTGCCCTCATTCTTCCTCTATTTTCCGTCTACTGATATTCCTTTTCTCCCCGACTTCCTCACCCCTTATTTTCAATACTTACTAACCCATATTTTCCCCTAAATCCATATTTCTTTCTTTCATCTTCCCTCCCCTCATTTTTCCTACAACCCGTCCATCATTTCTCCTCATTTTTCTGCTTCATCATTCCTTATTTCCCTTCACGTGAAATATCCTATTCCTCCTCCCCACATTTTCCCTCACTTTTTCTGCCTTACCTTTCTCATTTTCCCTCTATTTCCCTACTTTCCTTTCCATTATTTCCACTTACTATTCTTCCTTCATATACCCTAATTTAACTACTTTTTGTGCCCTCATTGTTCTTCTATTTCCCCTCTACTGATATTCCTTTTCTCCCCTACTTCCTCACCCCTCATTTCCAATACTTCCTAACCTATCTTTTCCCCTAAATCCTTATTCATTTCATTTCACATTTATTTCTTTTACTTCCCGTCCCCTTATTTCCCTTAAACGCATCCATCATTTCTTTTCATTTTCTACTTCCCCAGTCCTTAATTTTCCCTCACTTAAAATATCTAGCTAATATATTTTCCCTCTCTTTCCCTACTTCCCTATCCCTTATATCCACTTACTATTTTTCCCTCATTTACCCTAATTTAACTAGTTTTCGTCCCCTTTTTTAACTGACTTCCTCTATTTCCCCTCTACTGATTACCCTTTTCTCCCCTACTTCCTCACCCCTCATGTTCAGTACTTCCTAAACTCTCTTTTCCACTAAATCCTCATTTATTTCTTATACTTCCCGTCCCCCTTTTTCCCCTCAACTGAAATATCCTATTCCCCCTCCTCAAATTTTTCTTCACTGTTCTTAATTTATCTTCCTCATTTTCCTCCACTACCCCTCCATGGAAAAAAGTACGTAGGACGGCCCAACCAAAACTATAAGGGTTTCTGCACGAAACTACGAAACTCTACGAAATTAATGTATTATTTTAAAATCTTCATTTTTATTAACTAAAATCCCTACTTTATTAAATTTTTTTATGCTTAATTGAAACATTACCAGAAGAAATAGACAAATCCAATTGTAAGGGAATTTTCGTCTCGCTGATTCATTAAAAGCAATTATAAAGTAGACAACTAGAAATATCACCCTGGTAAAATATCAATAAATTATTATTTCTTTGATTTTAAATCAATATCAATTAAAGATTAATGAATTTATAATTTACGAACATAGAAATCCAAGCTAAATACCAATTCTGCAATAAAAACACTTTAGCCTCTGATCTGAAAAAATCATACGTAAATTAAACACTTAATTTATAATTAAAATGATAACAGACTTCACCCTCTTCTCTCTATCTTTTTCTTCCTCTTTTGTTATTTCTTTGCTTACATTCGGAAAAATGCATCAATATTTTGGCTAAAAAGTCTACTATTATATTTTTTGTTTTAGAATTAATCTCTTTTGTTTGAAACTTTTACTATTTGGTTGAAATAGAATGATTATGTAAAAAAATTATTTTTTGTTTAAAAATTCAACTATTTAGAATTAGTTCGACTTCTGGATTTGAAAATTCCACAGTGTGGTTTTGTCGTTCAAGTTTAATCTTTTTTGCTTGAAAACTCATATTTTTAATTAAAAATTCTACTATTTTGTTTAAAATCGTCATTTTATTAAAATAAATTTTAAAAGCTGCCAAAAAAATCGAAATTCACAAGACAATTTAAAAAAATAAAATTAATTCAGAATATTTCAGATCAGTTCAAAGATTTGTAAATAATTGAAAGAATGTAAAAGATTTTAAGAAAATGCATAATATTTTAATAGAATTTAAATCTAGAGGGGAATTCGTAATATTTGAAAAAATTCAAAAGAATAAAATACTTCAAGTAGAATGCAAAAGAAATTTGGTTAAAACTTTGTTAAAACTTCACCTATTTTGCTATAAAATTGATCTTATTGCTTGAAAGTTTAGTTTTTTCTGACTATTTTTTAACTAAAAATGCACCTGTTCCATTTTTTGTCAAAAATTTATCTTTTTTGATAGAAATTTAATCTTTTTCGTTAGAAATTATACTATTTCGTTTTTACTGAAAATTTAATTAATTCTATATTTAGTTGAACATTTATCTGTTTTTTTGCGAAAATTTAACTATTTCTTAAAATTCCGTCTTTTTAGTCGAAAGAATAATCTCATTATTTGAAACTTCATCCTTTTGGTCAAAAATTCCTTTATTTGGTTAAAAATTAATTTTTTTTTAGTTGAAGATTTATCATATTAGTAGAAAATTCACTTTAATTTTTCCGTTTTTTATTTAAAATTTAACTTTTTAGATAGAAATGTAATCTTTTTCGTTAAAAATGTTCTGTTTTATAGAAAATTTAAATATTCTATTTTTTTGTTTTTTATAGAAATTCATCTCACGGGTTAAAAATTCCACCATTTGGTCCAAAATTCATATTTTTCTTTGAAAATTCATAAACGTGATTAAAAATTAATTTCTTTGACTAAAAATTCGGTTCTTCTTAGTTGAAAATTAAGTTTTAAAAAAATTTTACTTTTCTAATTGCAAATTGAATATTCTAGTTTTGGTTTATAAATCTTTTGGGTTTGAAATTGAATTATTTTATAAGAAATAATTTTTTTGGTTGAAATTTGATTTTTTAACTGAAAATTTAATAACTCTATTATTGGAAAAAAAATTTTGTTAAAAAAATCATTTTTTGTTGGTTGAGCATTTATTTTTTGGTTGAAAATTCAACTAATTCGTTAAAAATTTATATTTTGGTTCAAGGTTCATCATTTTAGTTAAAAATTAATCTCTTAGGTTCAAAATATATCTTTTTTTTTTATTTGGAAACTCAACTAAAAAGTGTTTAAAATATATTTAAAAACAAATTTTTTTGCATTAATATTACTAATCTTCTAAGTATATGGTTGGTTTTATACCTAGAAGAATTTAGAAATGGGGATATTAATTGTGTATTAATTGGACTTCTTTTACCATTTAAATTAGGCGCCCTTTCCGGATTGAAGCGATACATTTTCCCGCGAAATTTAAATACTTTAATTATTATTAATAAAGAAAGAAAATATAATTTTTTAAATCCTAATTCAAAATGCTTATAAATGCTCATTAAATTCTCATGCTCGTGAACATTTTTCCGAGCAGTTAAATTTTTTAGAACACACTCCCGGTGTAATATTTCTCTCCCGGCTTTATCCCGGTGCAAGTTTCTCCCGATTCTCCCGAGTGGGTGGCCACCCTGAACTATTTTGTTGAAAATTCAGTATAGTTTGACTTGAAACCTTAGAAGTTTAAAGCGTGCTATACTGAATTTAATATGTTACATAAATGGATTTTATTTCGAAGAATTTAATTC
This sequence comes from Druon quercuslanigerum, assembly GCA_010014905.2. NCBI lineage: Eukaryota > Metazoa > Arthropoda > Insecta > Hymenoptera > Cynipidae > Druon > Druon quercuslanigerum. The sequence goes on from JAAAKG020138184.1 coordinate 13,024, forward strand.
CCCATTTCTCCCCTATTTTCATAAAAATTCACGCTTTTTCTCCTGTTTTATGACAATTTTGAGCAGTGAAGTCTGTGATAATAAAAATTAATAAAAACTTACACAAATAAGAAAATTGAGACAATACCAATTGTAAAAAGTATTAATAAAGAGAGAACACAAAAAACATTTCGTATAAACTTCCTTCGAACATTCCGATTTTTAAACTCTGCAAAATATTCGTCATTGTCATGAGTTTCTCTGCTTATCTGAGCAACCCACTGTCTATATATTTCTTCGTTTGCTCTTTCTCGTTCTCTTACCATCGCCTCAGTAACTGTAATTGAATATGGTCCCTGAAATTTTTTAAAATTTTCTGGTTTTACTCTAAAGTCAATTAAATAAAATACACTGGAACCTCGATTTAATTACAGTTTCGGGCATGACTTGCAGCGGCCTTGATTATAAATCCAGGAATTCCAAACGTAATTCAAGGCCGTGTGAACAGCTGACGCAACTAACGCGACGGGGGCACTGCCCGCTCTGTCGCTACGCTCCTGCCGAACATGCAAATTCTAGGAACGTCATAAACCCAGGTTTCAGTGTATATATTTTAATAAATCCACTTACACTGTCAATTTTTTGGCCTGCATGTAAAGCAGGCAATAATGGAGGTCCAATCACGACTTGTGCCTCGACATTGGAGTGTGGATTTCCACTCTGATACATCTTATAACTAAATATTTAAAGAATAAACATCATTCGAGAAAAGTAAACTTGGAAAAAGTAATATTAACCTTTTAGTCGCACTTTTTTGCCTCTAGATTTTTTTATCTATCAGATTTCTCTCGACAACCTTATTTTTCTTTCGACAGAAAAGAAACTGAATATTGAAGTTAGCTGTGTAATCGAATATCGATGAACAAAGCAATATAACTCAAAAATAAGAAAAAATAATCTGGATATTCAAGCTTTTCCAGAATTATTACCAAACAGAATTCAGTCCCAATATGAAACTCTCTACCACTGGCAACGCCAGGGTAATTTTTTTTTACTTTTTTGCCCCCCCCCCTCAAAAGTAACGTAGCCATTGGCTAAAAACGGATATTTCGTTTATAAATTCTTTTGAATAAAATTATTGTAGATAAAATATTATATCCAATACGAAACATTAAAAAATCCTAAAATTACAACCCGAAATATATTGAATTTGCAACATACAAAGAGGAATTAAAAAAAATAATTTTTAACCAAAAAATTGCCTTTGAACTTTAGCAGGAAGAATTTCAAATTCCCAATAATTTCCGGGGTTTTCCCGGTCAAGATTTTCAATTTTCCCGGAGAACTAAAAGTAACATTTATATTTTTCGCAAAACGCAGACATTTTTTTTTATTCAAATTAAAATTATTTTTTATAAAAAAAAAACAGATTTTCAACAAAATAGTTCAATTTTAGACCAAAAACACAAATTTTTAAAGAAGAAGATTAATTTTCAAATAAAATTGTAAATATTTATTGTGAGTAATTGAATCTTACACTGTAAAGACCAATTATCAAGTAAGAAGATTGATTTATAGCAAAAAAGCTCGTTTTTTAATCAAAGAAATGAATTTTTAATTAAAACGATGAACCGTTAACCAAAAAAAAATAGTTTTTAAGAAAAGAGTTTTAAATTATTAGCTAAAAATAATCATTTTTAGACCAGACTGATAAATTTTCAACAACTGCGGTGAATTTTCAACTAAAATGATGAATATTTAAATGTAATACTTGCATTTTAATAAAAAAAAACATTATTAAACAAGAGGATTAACTTTCGAAGAAAAACATAATTTTCTACTAGAAAAAAAATATTTTTTTAACAAAATACTTAAATTTTTAACGAAATAGTTAAATTTTCAAAACAGATGAATTTTTAAACATTAAGATTAGTTTTCAAATAAAATTATAAATATTTAAATAGAATATTTGCGTTTTCACCGAAAAAACCCATTATTAAACAAGACGATTAACGTTAAAAGAAAAAGATAATTTTCTACCAGAAAAAAAAGAATTCTTTTAACAAAATACTTGAATTTTAAAATAAAGAAAATTAATTGTTAAACATGAAGATTAATTTTCAAATAAAATTATAAATATTTAAATAGAATACTTGCATTTTCACCGAAAACCCCCATTATTAAACAAGAGGATTAACGATCAAAGAAAAAGATATTTTTCAACCAGAAAATTTTTTTTTTCAACAAAATACTTCAGTTTTCAACGTAATAGTTAAATTTTCAAATAAAAGAGATGAATTTTAAACATAAAGATTATTTTTCAAATAAATTTATAAATGTTTAAATAAAATGCTTGAACTTAAACCAAAAAAAGGATTGTTAAACAAGAGTATTAACGTTGAAAGAAAAAGATAATTTTATACCAGAAAAAAAAGAATTTTTAAACATTAAGATTAGTTTTCAAATAAAATTATAAACATATAAATAGAATACTTGCATTTTCACCGAAAAAAAACCATTATTAAACAAGAGGATTAACGATTAAAGAAAAAGATATTTTATTACCAGAAAAAAATATTTTTTTAACAAAATACTTAAATTTTCAACGAAATATTTAAATTTTCAAATAAAAGATGAATTTTTAAACATTAAGATTAGTTTTCAAATTAAATTATAAATATTGAAATAGAATACTTTCATTTTCGCAGAAAAAAAGCATTGGTAAAGAAGAGGATTAACGTTCAAAGAAAAAGATAATTTTCTACCAGAAAATTTTTTTTTCAACAAAATACTTCAATTTTCAACGTAATAGTTAAATTTTCAAATAAAAAAGTTGCATTTTAAACATTTAGATTAGTTTTCAAATCAAATTATAAATGTTTAAATATAATACTTGAATTTTAACCGAAAAAAGCAATATTAAACAAGAGGATTAACGTTCAAAGAAAAAGATAATTTTGTACCAAAAAGAATTTTTTTTTAATAAAATACTTGAACTTTCAACGAAATAGTTGAATTTTCAAATAAAAAAGATGAATTTTTAAACATTAGGATTTGTTTTCAAATAAATTTTAAATATTTAACTAGAATAGTTGAATTTAAACTAGAAAGACCAATTTGCAATCAAGAAGATTAATTAAAAACAAAAATTAAATAATTAAATTTTTAGTCAAAAGATGATTATTCAACCAAAGAGATAAATTTTTAATTAAAATTGTAGAATAATAAACTGGAATAATAGCTAAATTTTCAGTAAAATAGAAATATTTGTCAACCAAAAAACATCCAAATAAAAAAAGAGTTTTTAATCAATGTGCTCATTTTTTAACCAGAGAAATAAATTTTAAATTAAAGCGATGAACCTTCCACCAAAAAAAATTATTTTTAACAAAAAGTTTTGAATCTTGAACTAAAAAAGAATTTTATTTTTATCCACACTGATAATTTTTCAATAAAAACGGTCTTTTTTCCACTAAAAAAATAAATATTTAACGGGAATATTTAAATTTTAACCGAAAAGAATTATTTTTGAACAAGAGGATTAGCTCGCAAAGAAAAATATAATTTTCTACCACAAAAAATCAATTTCTTTGTAGACTTTTAACGAACTAGTTCAATTTTCAAATAAAAAGACAAATTTTTATTTTTATTGTTTGCAAAAAAAAAAACAGACGAGTTTAAAAAAAAATAGGTAAAGTTTTAACCAAATAGTAAACATTTTCAAGCCAAAAAGACTAATTTTTTCGAAAAGAGTTGAACTTTTAACAAAAAAAGTTACTTTTCAACAGAGAAAATAAATTTTCAATCAAGAACAACGATGACTTTTCTTCCATAGAAGACGAATTTCTAATTAATTAATGTTCAATTAGTATTTTTAATTTAGAAACCTTTGACAAATAATATTTCTAGATTTTTCTTAACATATCAGCACACTTGATTAATTATGTAATTCAATAATACTAAAAACATAATTAATTATTTATTTAATTAGTCTCTAAAGTCATTGTATTTAAATAATAACCCAATCAAATTTTTATTTCATATTTGTATATTTAAAACTCGGTGCATCTTTAGGTAAAAAATGTGAGTAACATATTAAATTCAATTTAACCCGCGTCAAAATCCTAACTTTTTAAATAAAAATATGGTATTTTCAACAAAATGGATGAATTGTCAACCTAATAATTCAATTTTCATCTAAAAAGATCAATTTTCAATTAAATAGTTAAATTTTGTACTAGAAAAATTTTTGATCAACAATGGAATAGTTAAATTTTCAATCAAAAACATAAATTTCCACACAAAAAAACCAATAGAATTTCCATCCAAAGTGAAGAGTTTTAAATAAAAATGATGAATGTTTAACTGGCATACATGACTTGTTAACTAAAAAAATGAAATTTCTACCGAACAGACGAATTTTAAAGAAAACCATGAATTTTTATCCAAATCGTTCAACTTTTATATAAAAAAGATCAATTTTCAACAAAATAGTTGAATTTTGTACTAGAAAAGGTTAAATTTCAGTCGAAAATGAAAGTTAAATTTTCGGCTAAAAAATTAATTTTACACACAAAAAAAAAGAAAGAAATTTCCATCAAAGGTGAAGAATTTTCAAAAAAATTATGAATGTTTCACGGGAATAGATGAATTTTTAACTAAAAAGATAAATTTGCAAACAAGAAGATTAATTTTCTACTAAACAGACGATTTTTTCACAAAATACTTGAATTTTCAATTTAAAAAAAAACAACGAATTCTCAATTAAGAAAGACAAATTTATAACGAAAAACTTCAATTTGGAACTAAAACAATTATTCATCAACTAAAATAGTTGAATTTTCAACGATAAAAAAAAATAAAAAAAAAAAAAGATAAAGTGCCAATCAAAACTTGAATAATAAAATTTTGAGTTCAAAAAATTAATGTTCAGCCAAACAGAAGAATTTTTAACTAAAGCTATGGAATATTTAATTGGAATAAGTTACATTTTTAGTTAAAAAAACTAATTTCCACACAAAAAATAACTTCTAAAAGATAGTAACATTTTCAAAGAAAGTGACGAATTATTAACTAAAATTGTAAATCTTTATCTGAAAAAATTGAATTTTAAACCAGAAAGGCGAATGTTTAAATAAAATAATGTGTCATTGACTAGAAGAATTAAATGTCTGAACAAAAAGATGCATTTTCAACCAAGAAGATTAATTTCTACCAAAAAATATGATTTTTCATCTAAAAATAGAATATTTAATAGAATATTTAACTGGAATAATAGTTCCATTTTGAGTTTAAAAAAACAAAATTATTTTCAAGTCAATTTTCAACAAAATAGTTACTTTTTCGGCAAAAAATTCCTTTTCATCCAAATAAAAAATGATTTTTCAATCAAATAGCTCATATTTTAACCAAAGAAATGAATTTTTAATTAAAATGATAAATTTTCAACGAAAAAAAATGATTGTCAACAAAAGAGTTAAACTTTCAAACAAGTAATTTTATTTAAAACTTAAACAATTAATTTTCAACTAAAAAGATGAATATTTAACTGGAATACATGAATTTTTAACCGAAAAGGAGAACTTTTAAACGAGAAGATTAACTTGCAAAAAAATATAATTTTCTACAAAAAAAAAACAACAATTTTTAACAAAATAATGAATTTTCAACGAAATAGTTAAATTTTCAATTAAAAAAGACCAATTTTCATACAAATTGTTTAATTTTGAACATGAAAATATCAATTTTCAAGCAAAAATGAAATTCAAATTTTCAATTGAAGGCATTAATTTTCAACCGAACTGATGAATTTCCAATTACAAATATAAATCTTCAACTGGAATATTTTAATTTTATACAAAAAAATGAATTTTCAACAAAAAAGATTAATTTTCTACAAAAAAGGCGAATTTTTCACAAAGTTAATAAATTTTCAAAAAATTAGTTTAATTTCTAAATAAATAAAAATGAAATAATAAATTTTGATTTAATTATAATAAACTGAAATAATCTGACAAATCTGCTGCTGTCAATAATGTAGAAATCACTTTTCAAAATTAATAAAAATCATTAAAATAATAAAATTTGAATTTCACTACGATCAGAAGTAAATGCCAGTTTTTTAAATTAAATTTCCTGTCGTTTCCCGGTCAAGTGGCCACCCTATTTCTATTGCAATTAAAAAAAAATTAAACAAACTCTCAAAAAGTTCCCTGACATTAAATAAATTCCCTGACATTACCAGATACAAAAAAATTCTCTGATTTCAAGTTCTTCCTTAAACGCGGCTTTAATTCGAATATAATTAATTCATGAATGGTAGATTATCACGGTGTCTACTCAAATCCTACAAAAAAATTCCCTGAAAATTCCAGGTTTTTCCAGGTATCTCAAGTTTTTCCGGGTATTAATTAATTAAAAAATTTAATTAATATTGCAAAGTATTCTTTAATATTTTTCAACGATAAATTAAATGAATAATTAAATAATGCTAAAAACATAATTAATAATTTCTCGAATTTATCTCTAAATTACATAAATTTGAATAAAAATTCAAACACATTTTTTATTTTATCTGCTTGTACTTAAAATTTAGTGCATATTTAGGTAAAATAATGTAAGTACTATATTAAAAATTAACTTGAACCGCTTCAAATTCCTAACTTTTCACGTAGAAATTTGGACTTTCAAAGAGATACACGAATTTTCAAACAAACAGTTGAATTTTCAACCAAAAGGATTAATTTTCTAACAAAAAATAAATAAACTAAAAAATATCACTTTTTAACCAAAAATGGAATAGTTAAATTTTCAGTTAAAAAAATTATTCCTACACAAAGAACAGGTTTATTTCTTTAACAAATTTAATTTAACCTTTAACCAAATAGTTTTATTTTCGACCAAAAAGATGAATTAATTACTAAAATGATCAATAGTTAATTGCAATACTTGAATTTTAAAGAAAAAAAAATGGATTTTTAAACAGTACAATTAATTTTCAAACAGGAAAATTAATTTTCTAGCAAGACAGACGATTTTAAAAGTAAATATATGAATTTTTAACAAAAAAGTAGAATTTTCAATAAAAGAAGGCCCATTTTAATCGGAACAGTTAAATGTTCACCTAAGCTAATGCATTTTCAAAGAAATTATCAATACTTATCTCAAATAAGTGAATTTTAAACAAAAAGATGAATTTTTGAGAAAAGATTTCAGTTTTATCAAATTCGTTTTATTTTTAACCAACACGATGAATTTTCTACCATTTTAGACCATGTACACTAAAAAATTAAAGACAAGATTAAAAATACATGAATGTTCAACTAAATATTTGCATTATCCAATATAAATAAAATAAATTTTCAACCAAATATTAAAATTTCAAACAAAAAAATATCCATTTTCAAACAAAAATGGAATTATTTTTATCAGCGAAAACGAATTTTACTGAAAATACATAAATTTTAAATTAAAAAGATAAATTGTCAAATAAAAATTTAATAGTTAAATTTTCAATGAAAAAAATCATTTTCAACCAACGCTACGAATTTCCAACTAAAATAATGATTTGTAAACTTAAATAGTTGAATTTGCAACCAAAAACATGAATTTTCAAATAAATTGATGAATCTTTAACTAGAATCATTAAATTTCCCATAAAAAGAATTATTTTCAGCCTAGAAGATTGATTTATAACAAAAGGTAAAAAATTTTTAACAAAAAGTAATTTTTCAAACAAATATTAAATAGTTATATTTTAAGTAGGAAAATTAATTTTCAATAACAAAAAAAAAAAAAATAAGAAAGAAATGGTCAAAAAAATAGTTCAAGTTGCACTTGGAATAAACTTAATAAACCGATCTTCCTGTCAAAAAATTTATTTCAAACAAAAGAGCGTGTTATTCCATTTAATATTGAAATTTAAAAAAATTAACTATGCTCTTGAAAAAATTCTCTGACTTCAAAAAAAAATTCTCTGACATTTCCAGCTTTTTCCAGGTCCTTTAGGTAGGGTAGACATCCTTGAACTAATTTTCTATCTGAAAAGGTGAATTCTTAACAGAATATATAATTTTTTTAACCAAATAATTAAATTTTCATTCCAAAAGATTAATTTTCTTACAGAAAAATCAAATTTTATAAAAATTACATCCACTTTCAATCAAATAGATAAATTTGTAACTGAAAAGATTAATTTTGTACCAAAAATACGAGTTTTCAACAAAATACATATATTTTTATCCAAATAGCTTAACTTTTAACGAAGAAGATACATTTTTTACCAGAAAATACAAATTTTCAACGAAAGTACGATCGAATTTTAAAGAAAAATTAAAAATTTTAACCAAGAAGATTAATTTTGTACCCAAAAAGACGAATTTTTAACAGAATAAATACATTTTTTAACCATATAGTTGAATTTTCATCTCAATAGTTCATTTGTTAACCAAAAACATTAATTATCTACCAAAAAGACAAATTTTCAACAAAATACATAGATTTTTAAACCAAATAGTTGAAATTTTAATCATGGATATTAATTTTCTATAAAAAAGGCGAATTTTCGACAAATGACATCCATTTTCAACCAAATAGTTAAACTTTTAAGCAAAAAATTAATTTTCTACCAAAAAAGACGAATTTTCAACCAAATACAATCGAATTTTAAAGAAATAGTTAAATTTTTAACCAATATGATTATATTTCTATCAGAAAATACGAATTTTTCAATAAAGCACTATCGATTCTTAACCTAATAGTTGAATGTTCAACTATAAAGAATTACTTTCTACTAGAAAAAAGTAATTTTCAATAATATACAGTACATTTTTAAACAAATAGATGAATTTTTAACCTTAAAGATTAGCAGAAAATAATAACTTTCAACAAATTAAATGCATTTTCAACCAAATAGATGAATTTTCAACCAGGAAGAATAATTTTGTATCAAAAAGACGAATTTTTAACAGAATAAATAAATTTTTACCCAAAATTTTTAAACAAAAAGATGAATTTTTTAGAAAAGATTTCAATTTTGATGAAAGTAGTTATATTTTTAAGAAACACGATGAATTTTCTACAATTTTAGACCATGTAGACAAAAAAAATTAAAGTGAAGATTAAAAATACATGAATATTCAACAAAATATTTGCATTATCAAATATAAATAAAACCAATTTTCAACCAAATAATTCAATTTCAAACAAAAAAATATCCATTTTCAAACAAAGATGGAATAGAAGAATTTTTTTATCAACGAAGAAGAATTTTTAACAGAATACATAAATTTTTTAACCATATAGTTGAATTTTCATCTAAATAGTTTATCTTTTTACCACAAACATTAATTTTCTACCAAAAAGACAAATTTTCAACAAAATACATAGATTTTTAAATCAAATAGTAGAAATTCTAACCATGGATATTAATTTCCTATCAAAAAAGACGAATTTTCGACAAATGACATCCATTTTCAACCAAATAGTTCAACTTTTCAGCAAAAAATTAATTTTCTACCAGAAAATACAAATTTTCAACAAATTACATCAATTTTCAACCAAATTGTTACATTTTTAACAACAAAAAATGAATTTTCTACCAGAAAAGTAGAATTTTTATTAAAATACAGGCCATTTTTAAACGAATAGTTGAATTTTCAACCACGAAGATTAATTTTGTATCAAAAAGACGAATTTTTAACAGAATAAATAAATTTTTAACCAAAATTTTTAAATAAAAAGATGAATATTTAGAAAACATTTCAATTTTGAACAAAGTAGTTTTATTTTTAACGAAAACGATGAATTTTCTACCATTTTAGACCATGTAGACTAAAAAATTAAAGTGAAGATTAAAAATACATGAATATTCAACAAAATATTTGCATTATCAAATATAAATAAAACCAATTTTCAAACAAATAATTCAATTTCAAAAAAAAAAAATATTCATTTTCACACAAAAATGGAATAGAAGAATTATTTTTATCAACAAAGACGAATTTTATTGAAAATACATGAATTTTAAATTAAAAAGATCAATTTTTAAATAACAATTGAATAGTTAAATTTTCAGTGAAAAAATGCATTAATTTTCCCATAAAAGGTATTATTTTCAGCCCAGAAGATTGATTTATAACAAAAGGTCAAAATTTTTAACGAAAAGTAATTTTTCAACCAAATATTAAATAGTTATATTTTAAGTAGGAAAATTAATTTTCAATAACAAAAAATTAGAAAAAAATTTTCAACAAAATAGCTCAAGTTCCACTTGGAATAAACTTAATAAACCGAACTTCCAGTCAAAAAATTTATTTGAAGCAAAAGAGTGTGTTATTCCATTTAATATTTTTTAAAAACAAATTCCCTGACATTTCTAGTTTTTTTCAGGTATATACAAAATTCCCTGACATTTCCAGGTTTTCCAGATTTTTCAGGTAGGATAGAAACCCTGATTATTATAGTAAATAAAAAATTAATTTACCCAAACGAAAATTTATTAACAATAAACATCCAGAGATTAAATCATCGTTTTCTTTCGAATTTCCACTTATAAACAGGCGCTGAATATTTCGTCGCAGGACGAATATGAATCGGTTTCGCCACCTTCTTATCCTTTAAAGCCCTCCTGATTTCGAGTTTTTGTTGAACAATCGTCAATTCCCTTTCCCGTTCAATCCTCTTATCCAATTCCCGATAAGCCATATGCTTTTGCTGTTCAATTTTCGCCAGCATTTCCTCATTTACCTCCGGAAGTTTCATATTTTTCAAATTGCTGATCCTCGGTCGATTAGTCCTTCTACTCAGAAGCGCCGGATGCGTATCAAGTTTTTTCGCAAGGTCAAAATTCTTCGCTTCCGTTTCCCCATCCACGAAGAAAATGTGCTTATTTTTCGTCTCATTAGCAGCATCGATTAAATGCAGTTGACTCTGTAGTTTTTCGATTTTTTTCGCCTCCATATTTCGCTTGTAGACGACGTATTTTAAATCCTGCGTTTCCATCAGAAGCAATTGATCAGGTGTGTGCTCCTCGGGTTTGTCCTTTTCTCGATGAACTCCATCCTTGATTCTTGAATTTATCATGTGGAAGTAAAACTCGTCGGGATTTTTGTTCAATACTCGATTTCTCAGGACCTTCAATTGCTCCTGCTTCGAGTGATAATCTTTTGCTCTTTCTACATAATCCTTTTTCTTTTCTAACAGTCCCAAGTGCTTTCGAGATTCAGGCTGATGGCGTTCCCGATGTGTTTTCTGACCGGTTTTTCCTGCTTTCTTCCACGAAGACATGATTGAAAATTGTTATGAAACTGAAATTAAATATATTTTTTATCAGTTTAGTTTTAGTTTTTTTAGTTTTCAGAAATGATGAAATATGGGACTTGAGAATAATGCATTTTTTTTGTATTTTAAATATGTTTTGCAGGGTTAAAATTTAATTTTTTGAAACTCAGATTTAGCTTTAAACAATTTTTCCTTTTTCCTCACTATTAACATTCAAATATCAGCATTCTAATTATGTAATATTTTGAACACAGGATCGTTTATAAATGGAATCAAACTATATTTCAGATACAAAATACAAAATTTCAATTTTACTTATATTTATTTTAAACAACAATATTATTTTCTTTAATAAAATATACTTTTTAACAAAATACTTGAATTTTGAACAAAATAAATACATTTTTGAAAAATAATTTAATTTGAACCTAGAAAGATGAAGTTTCATTTAAAAAATAATAATTTGCCAACCAGTAAAACGAATTTTCAGTAAATAAAGATTTTTCAGTCACGAAAGAAACAAAATTTAACCTAAATTGTGGACTCTTCAAACCAAAAAACGAGTTTTCTGTACAAAAATTGAATTTTCAGCGATAAAAAATAATTTTTAGCAAAATAGATAAATAGTCTCAACAAAGTAATTTTTTTAGCGACGCAGTTGAATTTTCACGTAAAAAGGACCAGTTTTCAAGAAAATAGTTAAATAATCAACCAAAGAGATAAACTTTCTACTCAAAATATAAAGTTTCGACAACAAATGATTTCTTAACCTAATGGTTTAAACAAAATCGTTAAATCGTCAAGCAAAGGAGATTAATTTTCAACCAAATAATTGCATTTTCATACAAGAATGATAAAATGTCTACTAAAACAGATAAAGTTTGAAATTGAAAATACAAATTTTCAAAATATGTATTTGAATTTGCATGCAAAAAAATTTAGATTGACTTTTTAACATTAAAATATGAGTTTCAAACAAGAAATAAATTTGTTACAAAAATTTCCTACATGAAAAAATTTTCTTTCAACTAAACAGTTACGATTCAACCAAAAGGGATGACTTTAACAAAATTGATGAATCTTCAAACAAAGAGTTGCATTTTTATCCAAGAAAGATCATCCGAAAAAAAATTTGCATTGACTTTTCAACACCAAACTATGAATTTTAAACAATTAAGTTTTCTATTTAAAAAAATTTGAATTTTCAACAAAACATTTGAGTTTTTGAATAAAAAGATGACTTTTTAACAAAATTGTTGAATTTTCAACAAAACAGTTGCATTTTTATCACAGAATGATGAAATTTTTTACAAAAACAAACGAATTTTAAAACTTTAATAACAAATTTCCAACAAAAAAGCTCAGTTTTTAACTAAAAAAATTACATTTCATTTTCAACGTCAAAATATGAATTTTAAACAATTTAGTTTTCTATGAAATAGTTGAATTTTTAAGAAAACACTTGACTTTTTGGGTGAAAGGATGACTTTTTAAGAAAAGTGTTGCATTTTCAACAAAACACTTAAATTTTTATCAAAAAAATCTAAAATTTCTACTAAAATCGACGAATTTTACAATCTAAAAGAAAAGTTTTTTAAAAATTTAATTTTTAACTAAAAAAATTACAGTTGACTTTTTCAACACCAAAATGTGAATTTTGAACAAGTTAATTTTCTAACAAATATTTGAATTTTTAACTAAATAATTCAATTTCCAACCAAAAACGATGATTTTTGAACAAAAAAGCTGAATTTTTAATCAAACAGTTGCATTTCTATCTAAGGAAGACGCAGTTTCTACTAAAATAGATGAATTTTTTAAATAAAAACACAAATTGTAAAAAAAATAGTTGAATTTTTGTCCAAACAAGATTTTGAGTTGACTTTTCAAAATAAAAGTATGAATTTGAAATAAGAAGTAAATTTTCTAAGAAGCTACTTGAATTTTTAACCAAAAAGGATGATTTCACTTAAATTGTTTAATTGTTAACCAAACCGTTGCATTTTGGTGTGAATTTTGTAATTAATGTAGCATTTTATAGGCTTAATAAATACAATCTTGAATTACATTTAAAAAAATGTTTATTTATTTTATGCACTTTTTATTTTTATTATCTCAAATAGAAAAATCAAAACACACGCATCCATGAAAATTACGAAATTTTGGTGTCAAAAATTTTTATGAATTGAAAGAAATTTTTTTGTTTTAAATATTTATATAGAGTCGAAAGGTGAGACATTTTTTTAATTCTAAGAGGCCCTTTTTTGGTTTTATCATTTTTGTTGAACTGGAAGAGATGAAATTTTAGTTATTATTTTTCTTTTTTCTGAAATGGAAGAGGCCATTTTTTCTTTTCAACATTGTTATTCAGTTTAAAGTTGTTTTTCTGAATTAAAAATTTAAGAATATAAAATATTTTCAATTTTAAAGCCATTTCAAATTAATAAATTCATAATTACTTTTATTTAATTTCAAATAGATAAGTGATACTAAATAAAATAAAAAATCGATACATAATTTCATATTAATGAAAGTAACAATTTTTTTATATTTTAAAACATTTCACTGTTTATTTAATGTAAGGAATTTTAAATAAAATCTTCAAAAATAAACAATTTGGCACAGATTTGTTTGAACTAGAAAGCATTAAATCATTAAAATTTTAGTGATAAATCTCAACTTTAAACGTTACTCGAAATTTTAAAAATTAAAATGATTTATGTCTATAAACGTTTTAATTTTACAATTCTCATTTTAAAAAGAGGGAACGAGTTTTATTATTTACTTTTTTCGAATTGAAAGAGGGATTTTTTATTGAAAGGATGAAATTTAATTTTTCTGTGTTGAAAGAGATACATATAGTTAATATTTCAAAGATTTTTTCCAGTTGGAAAGGAACTTTTTATTTCAAACATTTTTAAGAATTGGAATAACATTTTTTATTTAAATATTTTTAATAATTTAAAAGGAATTACATTTTTTTAATCTGAATTGGAACCGGCCCTTTTTTATTTTGATAATTTTTTTTAATTGGAAGGGATAAAATTTTGGTTATTTCTTTTGAATTTTTTTCATTTCATTATTCTTATTCAGTTTAGGAAAATAATTCTCTATTTAACATTTTTTCTGAATTGAGAGAGAAATTTTTTATTTTTTACGTTTCCATGAAATTGAAAGGGGCGAAGTTTTGTTTATTAATAGTTTTTTCTGAATTGAGAATATAAAATATTTTCATTTTAAACTAATTTTAAATTATTAGATTTATAAATACTTTTATTTCACTTTTATTTCAATAAGTATTAATAAATAAAAAATTAAGAAATCAATAAATAATTTATAATTAATAAAACAAATAATTATTGAATATTTAGCAATAATTGACTGTTCATTTTAAATGAGGAATTATTTCAATTTTAAACGTTACAATTTCAATTAAACCATTTTACAAATTTTTAAGTAAAATTATTGAATTTCGATATATAAATAAGAACTGAAATATTAATTTTAAACTACTTGAGATTTAAAAGGATTTACGTCTAACAAACGTTTCAATTTCACAATTCTAATTTTGAAAAGAGGGAACGAATATTATTATTTAATTTTTTTAATGGGAAAAGGGATTTTGTTTAAATGAGGAAATTTAATTTTTTCTTATTGAAAGAGATACATATATCGAATATTTTTATCCAGCTGGGACGGATGATATTTTGGTTCTCAATATTTTATGAATTAGAGGAAGATTGTTAATTTTAAATATTTGTATTGAGTTGAAAGGAAAGAAATTTTTGCTTTCAATTTTTTTCTAAATTAGAATTTTTTATTTTTTTAAAAACGGTAAGGTAAATACTAAATTGATAGTTTATGTTGCAAATTTTGTAGCAGTTAGAGAAAATTACAGAATATTCTCTCTATCTTCTGTAAATGTAGAGCTGTTTTGTGTGTTCACACTTAGTTTTTTTAAAGGGAAATACAAAAACTCAATTTCATCACTGATATATTTATTTACCGAGCAGAAGTTTACATAGTATTTGTTTACGTAACATTATATTTATATTTACTTTACTGTTTTTTTTTAAATCTTATTTTGTTTACAAAGCGTAATTCAATCCTTTTTTATTAAATCTCCACATATGTCTGCTCGACTGTTCTGGCAATCTCAATTTGAACAAATATCATTAAAATCTGTTTAATAAAAAATTTAATACACAGAATATACTCTTAAATATTATTAAGTACATTGAATTCAATAATTTATAATAAAAAAAAATTATATTTAACTGCAATCCTTCGATATAGTGAATTATTTCAAATATTATTGAAAAATTCATAACCTCAAACATAATTTCCACATTATTTTCGCAAGAATGAATTTAATTTATCAAACTTACATGTCTAAACTAATTTGTATGTTGTTTTAAATAATATTTTGTAAATGATAATATAAAAATGGTATATTTTTATTAATTATTGAAATAGAAAAATTCCTATTTGTCAACTTGGAACTGTTTTTAAATCTAAATTATATTCTTACCAAATGTTTGAATCAGACTTCTGTCCAATCTTTATTTTCAATCCAGCTTATGCAGTTTGAAAATCGCCTATAATTATTTAAATAAATTCCTTTTATTTTTTTATTGCAAATGTTATAGAAAACTTAAAGAATAAACACGATAAACTCAACTGTTTTGAGGTTATGTTTTCAGAGCGTGTTTCGCCCTCTATCGAGTTTTACAAAAACAGGCGGGAAATGCGAGATAAATTTAAAAAGTTTGTCTCTAAATTTTGGACAGAGGACAACTTTTTGATTAAAATATGAACATTTTGGTAACGGTATTATTGATAAACAATTTTTTGACTCGACAGCGGGTTAAAAAATAAAATTTCAAAATCTAATTTTAAATAATTTAAATAGAATAATGATTTAATACATTTGAATACATTTTTAAATTAACTGTTTGAAATTGAACTCTTTTTAAATATAATTTGATTTATTTTTATTTTTATTTATTTCATAATGATAAATTAAAATTATAAGTTACATTTGGCTTTTTTTTAATTTTAATGAAAAAAAAAATTCAAATTGAATGGGTAAGAACTGGAATTTTTTAGACTGAAATAATATTTGAATAATATTTAAAATTAAATAAAAGCATGTAATTATAAATCTATTAATTTGAACTGATTTTAAAATTCTTTTGTAACATCAATTATTGTTTAATTTTTAATACTCGTTTTTTATCAAAAACTGTATTAATATTAATATTTGAAATGCATTTAATTTTTAATTGTGTGAAAAAGTTTATATTTTAAAAAGGTTGAAATCGAATTTTTCTAAAAATTTGTAAAATTCCCGATCAAAAAATAAATTTACGGCCACTTACCAGTTTTTCTGGTCAATTCAAATTTTTTCAAGCCCGTAAACATTTTTCACGGTCATTGAGATTAAAAAAATTCGAACTCTTAAAAATGAATTTTTCTTTCATTTCAAGTAATTAAAACTGAAATGCAAATTAAAACACTTAAAGTGGAACTTTTATGAATTTCGCACTTTTTAAATGAAGCTTAAGAAATTTGTAATCCATAAATTTTAATTTTGAACGCTCGTAAGTTTTTTTATTTAATTTTAAACTTTTATTAATTGAACATTTCAGAGATTTCTGGTTAAAAAATAAAATTCTACACTATCATTTTCAAAGCGCTAAATTGAAGAATGAATCAATCAATTTGTAAATATTCAAAATTATATCAGTTTAGGAAATTTTAAGTTGGAAATATTGAAAATTTAATTATCTAAATTTTGTATAAATTTGACATAAAGTTCCCTTCTTTTATTTAAATTGTAAAAATAACATATTTGTCCCCCGTCATCTCAATAAAAATATTGAAAAGAAAATAAGGCCTGTTACGTTTCAGAAAAAAAAAATTAATTGTTGTCTCTTCCACCTTAATAAAAACTTTAAAAATAAAAGTTCCCCTCTTTCAATTCAGAGCAAAATTTGCAATAAAAAAAGTGAAAAAGGAAAAAATGTTATTTTCCAATTAAAAAAAAAATGATAACCAAAATCTCATCTCTTCCAATTCAATAAAAATGATAAAAATAAAAAAGGGCTTCAAATTCATAAAATATTGTAAACCAAGATTTCGCCGTTTCCAACTCGATAAAAATCTTCGAGAAACAAAATTTTTCTCTGCCAATTGAAAACAAAATTAAATGTCCTTTCAATGAAAAGAATTCCTCTTTAAATTCGAAAAAAATAAATAGTATCAAAATTCCTTCCCTTTCTTAAATATTTTTTGTTAATTTGATTTATTTTTTATTTCAATTCGTTTAAAATTAATAGTTTTATAGTAGTTATTTATACATCAAAATTTAACACTTTCACTTAGAAATTTGTAAAAAAATTTACTTTTTAATATTTAATTAATAATCGCTCATTTTAAATAAACAGTCAAATATTGCTAAATATTAAAAGGGACGACTGAAAAATACGGAAAAATAGATTTCCCAACACTGTAGAATTCCCGAATTGGAAAATTGCCCAATTATAAAATTTCCGAATAATAAAATTCATAAAAAGGAGCATTCCAAATAATAAGTTTAACAAACAGTTTACAATACTGTTGAATTTGAAAATTCCTGAATTTTAAATTCCCGGCATCTTAAAAATATGGCCGAATTTGAACAATTAAACAAAACTTTAGAATTATTATTCATGTATTAAAAATACAATAATCAAATATTTGTATAAACGAAAATGATGCTTAATGTTTAAGGTTTCTAAAAATATTCCTACAATTTAAATAAAAATAATTGTAACCAATTTTCATGCCGCAACATATATTTCTTTAAATTATTGTTTGTTTAAATTTAAAAACATTATTACAGTTTCCAGAAATTATGAAATATGGGACTTGAGAATAATGAAATTTGTTTTTGTAGTTTAAATTTATTTTTTATTTTAGTATAGTTTCCAGAAATAATCAAATATGGGACTTAAGAATAATGAATTTTTTTTTGCAGTTTAAATATATTTTTTATTTTGCTATAGTTTCCAGAAATAATGAAATATGGGACTTGAGAATAAATAAATTTTTGTTGTATTTTAAATATATTTTTTATTTTAGTATAGTTTCCAGAAATAATGAAATATGGAACTTGAGAATTATAATTTTTTGTATTTGAAATATATTATTTTAAATTATTGTAATAAAAAAAGTTGAAAAGAAAAAAATGTTCTCTTCCAATTAAAAAAAAAATAATGATAACCAAAATCTCATCTCTTCCAATTCAATAAAAATGATAAAAATAAAAAAAGAGCTTCTTCTTATTCAGCAAAAAATTGGAAACAAAAATTTGTTTCCTTTCAACTGAATAAAAATATTTCAAATAAAATTGTCTTCAAATTCATAAAATATTGTAAAACAAGATTTCGTCGTTTCCAACTCGATAAAAATCTTCGAGAAATAAAATTTTTCTCTGCCAATTGAAAACAAAATTAAATGTCCTTTCAATAAAAAAAATTCCTCTTTAAATTCGAAAAAGAAACTAAATAGTATCAAAATTCCTTCCCTTTCTTCAATATTTTTTTTGAAGTTGAGTTATTTTTTATTTCAATTTGTTTAGAATTAATAGTTGTTAGTAGTTATTTATACACCAAAGTTTAACACTTTTACTTACAAATTTGTAAAAAATTTTAGTTTTTAATATTTAATTAATAATCGCTCATTTTAAATAAACAGTCAAATATTGCTAAATATTAAAAGGGACGACTGAAAAATACGGAAAAATAGATTTCCCAACACTGTAGAATTCCCGAATTGGAAAATTGCCCAATTATAAAATTTCCGAATAATAAAATTCATAAAAAGGAGAATTCCAAATAATAAGTTTAACAAACAGTTTACAATACTGTTGAAAAAAAATTAATTGTTGTCTCTTCCACCTTAATAAAAACTTTACAAATAAAAGTTCCCCTCTTTCAATTCAGAGCAAAATTTGCAATAAAAAAAGTGAAAAAGGAAAAAATGTTATTTTCTAATTAAAAAAAAATGATAACCAAAATCTCATCTCTTCCAATTCAATAAAAATGATAAAAATAAAAAAGGGCTTCAAATTCATAAAATATTGTAAACCAAGATTTCGCCGTTTGCAACTCGATAAAAATCTTCGAGAAAAAAAATTTTTCTCTGCCAATTGAAAACAAAATTAAATGTCCTTTCAATGAAAAGAATTCCTCTTTAAATTCGAAAAAGAAACTAAATAGTATCAAAATTCCTTCCCTTTCTTCAATATTTTTTTTGAAGTTGAGTTATTTTTTATTTCAATTTGTTTACAATTAATAGTTGTTAGTAGTTATTTATACACCAAAGTTTAACACTTTTACTTACAAATTTGTAGTAAAAATTTAGTTTTTAATACTTAATTAATAATCCCTCATTTTAAATAAACAAATATTGCTAAATATTAAAAGGGACGAGTGAAAAATACCGAAAAATAAATTTCCCATCACCGTTACGAATAATAAAATTTTCGGAAAACAAAATTCATGAAAAGGAAAATTTCCAAATAATAAGTTTAACGAAGAGTTTATAATACTGCCGAATTGGAAAATTCCTAAATTTTAAACTCCCGGCAGATTAAAAATGTTGCCAACTTTGAACAATTAAACAAAATTTTAGAATTATTATTCATGTATTAAAAATACAATAATTTAATATTTGTATCAACAAAAAGTATTTTTAATGCTTAAAGTTTCTAAAATTATTCCTTGCATTTAAATAACAATAATATATTTTTAAATTATTGTTGTTTTAAATTCAAACAAATTATTTTAGAAAATTTAAAGATTACAAATAATTTTTTGTGTATAAAATTATTTGATTTCGACAATTTTCTAGTTCGGATATTTTTTAAGTTGGCAATTTTTCTATGAGGAATTTTCAAATTCAGTAATATTGTAAACTATCGAGAATTTTATTATTCGGAAATTTTATCGTCGTCCCTATAAAAAATGGTTTGTTTAATTAATTAGAAATTTTCAAGTTGAATGGGTTGAAAATTGAATTTTTCATACTGAAATAATATTTCAATAGTATTTTAAATTAAATAGGAGTGTTTATTTATGAATCTATTAGTTCGAAATTATTTAAAAAAAGAAAAAATACTTTATAATCATTCAATGGAACTACATTTCAATTTTTAAAATCAACCTAAAGTTGTTTTCGTAAAAAATATTTTATTCCAAACGCTTCTATTTTTTGGTTAAAAAAGTTTTAAACATTTTAGAAAATGTTTAAACGAATTTATTTCAAACTTCATTATTATAAAATGGTGCTATTTTAAGTCAAAAAATAAATTTACTTTGATTTCCCGGTTTCTCCAGTTCTCAAAAGCCCTGTTTTAATAATTTAAGAATATTCTAGGCTCTAAAATAACTAAAACAAAAAAAGTTAGTATAAAAGTAAAATTTATTTTTCCTCAACATGCATTCAATAAATAGATTTTAAGATATATTACATGTACTGAAAATCAACGAAGCAGTTAAACTTTAATACTCGATCATTACAACAAATATTTTTAACAAGGTATCGATTTATAAAAAAAAAAACAATGATTTTACGTAAATCCACATAATAAATTAATAAAACGAACTATTCTCAAAACACCTATATGAACAAAAGAAGAGAATTTTGATGCTGAAGCTAATCAGCATCCTCTTCCACACTACACTGTTCATCGGCATAATCGTCGTCTTCTGTAGCTTCCTGGTACTGTTGATATTCGGAAATCAAGTCGTTCATGTTCGATTCTGCCTCTGTGAATTCCATCGGGTCCATGCCTTCTCCAGTATACCTAGAAATAAATTTTCAAGGCGGAGTTTTAATTCAAATTAAATTTTTGACTTCAAAGAAAAAATTGAGCTCTACTGAAAAAATTATCGTGTTCTTTCCGACGAGAAAAACACAAAGAAATCTGCGCGAAATTCACCGAAGACTTTGTTTAAATGATAAGAAAAATGTTGTATTTAAAATAATTCAAAAGAATTCAAAAGAATTCAAAATGATTCCAAAGAATTCAAATGATTTCAAAGAAGAATTCCAAAGATTCAAAAAGAGTTAAAAGGATAATTAACGAATTTTAAGATAATCTAAAATGTTAACAATTTAAAGCTTTCCAGTTTAAACAATAATGTGTCAAATTGTTTAGTTTTCGATATTTAATCTTTTATTTAATTTAATTTATCATTATTTACTTGATATTATTAGTTTATTCATTTATTTACTTTATTTAATATTATTATTTAATTTATAATTTTTTATTTCCAAACAATAAAATTCACGAAAAGTTAATAATATTACCGAACTGGAAAATGCCCGAATAATAAAATTCCCGAATGTTTTAGAATATTACCTAATTCAAATTTGTATTTTTTTTTAATTTCATCCAGAAATAGATTTTTTTAATCTATTATTATTTTTAATTCAAACAATTATTTTAGAAACTTTAAACATAAGAAAAAAGCTTATAAAATATTTGATTTCAGGAAGCGTCTAGTTCGGATATTTTAAAATCAAGAGAATTCAAAGTAATTGAGTATGAATAAAACTAGTTCTACAAAATTCTCCAGGTTTTTAAAAACTTTAAAGACTATCAAGTATTCAAAAAATCAAGCAATTGATTAGAATCAACAAAACTACCTGGAATAATAAAGAAGCCTAAAAAATTCCCAGAATTTTAAACAATTCAAAAAATTCGAAGAATTTAAAGAATTAAAAAGAAACTTTAAAGAAGTTTAAACGATTTAAAAGAATTCCAAAAATTAGAAAATAGAAAAAATATTGTAGAATTTCAAAAAGTCAAGGGAACTCAAAATAAATTATCCA
>JAAAKG020138185.1:0-12702 GCA_010014905.2 Druon quercuslanigerum
AAATACAATATAATATTAAAATCTTTGTAAAGTCTTTCTGAATTTTTAGGAAAACTTTGCGAAAAATTTAAAATATTTTCGAAATATCTGATAATATTAGTGAAATTATTGAACTTTTTGTGAAATTATTCGGAAGTCGTTGAAATCTTTGTGCACTCTGAAATCTATCTGAAATTTTTGTGAAATAATTGAAAGCTTTTAAATTAATCAAAAATATTTTCCAAATATTTGGGACATTTTTGAAATCTTTGTGCAATATTTGACATTTTTGTGAAATTTTTGAAATCTTTGGGAAATCATTCAAATCTTCTTGAATTTTTTGGAAAGCTTTGTGAAATTTTTAAAACATTTTCGAAACATCTGATAATATTTGTAAAATTATTGAACTCTTTGTGAAATCGTTTAAATCCTTGTGCACTCTGAAATCTATCTGAAATTTTCGTGAAATAATTGAAATCTTTTAAATTAATCTAAAATCTTTGCCAAATATTTGGTAAATTTTTAAAATCTTTGAAAAAGTCATAGATATCTTTATGCATTATTTTAAATCTGCCTAAAATATTTCTGAAATATTAAAAATCTTTGTGAAATCATTTAAATCTTCGTGATAATTTTCTGAAATCTTTGAAAATCTTTGCGAAGTATTTTTTAAAGATTTGATACAATTTGGGACATTATTGAAATCTTTGTGAAATCGTTGGGAAATCATAGAAGTCTTTTTGAAATCTTTTAAATTATATCTAATCGCATTCCTCGCCAAATAATTCAAATCTTTGGCAAATTATTTAAATCTTTGTGCAATCTTTGGGAAATAATTGAAATCCTGGTGAAATTTTTGGCAGTATAAATTTTAAACCTGTATTATTATTTATTATTTAATATTTATTGTTCAGTAACTTTGAAATGAGCATAGAAAAATTCAACGGACTTCAGGATCAATTGAATAAAAACTTTTACAAATTCAACAATTCGATTGAATTAAGTAGAATTTAACAAACTTATAAGAATTCAAGCGAGTTATGAACATATAAAAGAATTTCAAAGAATTGAGGATAAATTAATAAGAATTCAGGGTGAATTCTAAAAAAAAATGTTAAATCTCTTCAAGTCTTAAAAACTCACCGAAATAGATCACTTCTCTTGTATAAATTCTTAAAAATCCACTAAAATATTACTAAATTCCCGTGAAACGCTATGAAAACTGGGATATTTCCTGCAATCTTGGAGAATTTATAAAAATACCTTGAGAGCTTTAAAGTCCCTTAAAATCATTAAAAACTTTGGACATCTTATAAAATCCTGTGAAATTTTTTTTAAAATATCTTAAAACCTTCTAGGTCCTGTAAAATCGTTTCATATTTTCCAAGATTCTAAAAAGTCTTTATCCTCTAATATTTTAAACGCCTTATCCCTTCAAATTAATGAACTTAATGAACAAATCTTTGGAATCTTTTCGAATTCTTTGAAATATTTCAAATTTAAAGCAAATAACCTGACCTAATAACCTAAAATCTTAAAAATATATTTTTAATTGTTCAAATAAAATCAATTTAAAAATTTCTTTTTAATCTTTTAAAATTACCTAAAATAATTAAAATCCTTAAATCTTTTGAAATTATTTGATTGATTAAATAAAAATTACAAAAAAAAAATTTAAATCAACTGATTTAAGTGGAATTAAGTAAATTTAGAAGAATTTAAGGGAACTAAAGAAGTTCAAGAAAATGCCAAAGAATTAAAAGAATTCACGACAAATTAATAAGAATTAGGAGTAAATTGCAAAACATAATTTTAAATCTCTTCAAATCTTTGAAGCCCTACTAATTTCTTAGAAGATCACGAATGACTAGAAAAAAATTTAAGTAAAATTCAAAAGAATCCAAAAATATGGAAAATTTATTGTATTGAGTAAGTTTCAAAGGAGTTTAGACAAACTAAAGAGAATTCATAAGAATTTGCTGAAATAACTAAGAGTTTAAGGCGAGATTAAGACTTTAAGATGAATTAAACAAAAACTTTTTAAAAATATACTGAATTGAGTAAAAATGGGTGAACTTAGAATATTTCATAAAGGTTTTAAAAGAATTACGCAGAAATTAATAAGAATTCAGAGCGAATTCCAAATGAATTGCAAAAAATATTAAAAAATTAATTTAATTCAAAAAGTTTGAAATGAGTTTAGAACAAATCAAAGTGTGTTTAAAATAACTGAAGATGAATTAAGCAGAAATATAAAAAAAAATTTGAATCTTACGAAATCCCTCACATCTTGTGAAGAAATTCTTTTTAATTTATTAAAATATTATAAAATCCAGTAAAATTACGTGAAATCTGATAATACTTCCTGAAATCCTGTAAAATTTATTTAAATATCTTGAAAGTTCTTAAAACCGCATGAAATCATTGAAAACAATTAAAATCTTAATAAAAGTTCGAATTTTCAAAATATCCTATAACCTTACAGGTCCTGCTAAATCCTGCTAAATCTAAAATGAAATTCTTTAGAACCGCATGCAAAATTTTTTAAATCCCTTAAAATATTAAAATCCTTGTAAATCCTTTGAAATTATTTAAATCTCTTAAAAATGCCTTGAAATCTTTTAAAATGCTTTCAAATATTTCGAAGCCTTTGAGATCTCTTCAAATTATTCAAATAAATCAAGAAACGTTCTGGGAATCTTTTTAAATTTCCTAAAATATTTCGAATCATTTGATACCTTCTGAAATTCCTTAAAAAGTTTGAAAATTCCTAGGAATATTTCACAATGCCCTAAAATATTTTTAATCTTTTTAAATCCCATTAAATTACTGAAATCCATTTGAAATTTCTTGGTAATGTTTTAAAATAACCTGAAACATGCAAAAACCTTAATTTTTCAATCAAATTAAATATCAATTAAATAATCAATTAAATCAATCAATTAAATAAAAACTGTTAAAAATTCAAAAAATCCATTGAATTAAGTAGAATTGTGTTAATTTAGAAAAATGCAAGTGAATTAAAAACCATAAAAGGATTTCAAAGAATTAAGGATAAATTAATAAGAATTCAGCGTGAAATTTAACACATAATTTCAAATCTCTTCAAATCTTAGAAACCCTCCTCTTTAAAATCCACTAAAATTTGAATAAACTCCCGTAAATTTCTATGAAATGTGGTTATTTTCTGAAATCTTGGAACATTGATTAAAATACCTTGAGACTTTTCAAATCTCTTAAAATTATTTAAATCCTCGGAAATCTTATAAAATCATGTAAAATCTTTTTAAATGTCTTAAAACCTTTTAGGCCTTAAAACCCCTTGAAATTAATGACAAATGCTTTCGAATCTTTTATAATACCCTAAAATATTTAAAAAATATATGCGCTGGAAAAAACTTACAAGTTTTGCAAAATACTCTAAAATCTTAAAAATCCATACAAATTAATTAAATCTATTAAAAATTTCTCGGAATCTTTAAAAATATACTGACATATTTTAAAAAAATTGAAGGGTAAGGAATTCAAAATGAATTGCAAGAAATATTTAAAAATCTCTTCAAATCTTTGAAACCTTACGAAATTCCTCACTTCGTATAAATAAATTCTTTGAAATTCATTGAAATATTAAAATCCATTAAAATTATTATTAATGGTCTTGAAAATGCCTTAAAATCTGAAATACCCTGATATATTTAAAAGTCTATGGTAGCCCCTTCGAACTATTAAAAAAAAATTTTTAAATGCTTGCAATTTTTTAAAATTTTCTCATTTATTTTAAATTCTTTTATATTTTTTTAATCCCTTGAAACTTTGCAAAGCCCTTGAACACGCCCTTTAAAATACTCTAAAATACTGAAAATCTTTCGAATCATTTCAAGTTTTTTAAAGGCTTTCAAAACTCCAATCAAATAAAAACGAAGAAAAAATCAAGTGAATTAAGTAGAATTGAGTAAATTTAGAAAAATTTAAAAGAATTTCAAAAAAATTTCGGGTAAATTTCAAAAAATAATTTCAAATCTCTTCAAATCTTTGAAACCCTACAAAATACTTCACATCTCGAAATCTTTTAAAATATCTTAAATCCTTATAGACGCTTTCAAATATAAATCAGTTCTCATGAAGAAATACTTTAAAATCCACTAAAATAGTATAAAATACCGTAAAACCTTATAAAAGTGAAGTCTTTATTGAATATTTGTATCTCTACAAATTAAAGAAATTAATAAATAATTTCTTGGTTTTTTTTAAAAATTTCCTTTAATATTTCAAATTAAAAGCTCTTGAAAATGTTTTAGAAGATTGAAAAATACCCCAAAAATTTTAAAATCTTTTCAAATGGTTGAAATCTATTAAAATTTATCGGTATCTTTAAAAATACCGTGAAATATTTCAAAAAATTTAAAGACACTTCAGAAGTATGTCCTGTAATATGTTTAAATTTTAAGTATTATGAAATATAATTACAAAATAAATAAGTTACAATATAAATATAGTCATAACTTTATGAACATTTTCCTACAATGAAGAGTTTTTTTGTAAATGTTTAGAATTTCAAAATTTTTAATTTGAACGATTT
This sequence comes from Druon quercuslanigerum, assembly GCA_010014905.2. Lineage (NCBI taxonomy): Eukaryota > Metazoa > Arthropoda > Insecta > Hymenoptera > Cynipidae > Druon > Druon quercuslanigerum. Next base: position 4,559 of record JAAAKG020138185.1, read on the forward strand.
AATATTGAAAACTATGCAAGGTTAAGGGTTTGCCATTAAAAAGTCTGCAATTTTGATGCATCATAAAATAAATGTTTTCGATTTAGAATATTTAGAATTTAAAACTTTACTTTTGATCTTCAAAATTATAAAAATTTAATAACTTTTATTCATGAATATTCTGTGTTTCAGGGTTGTTGTTTTAACAAATTACAATAATAAACTATGCGATTATGGAGTTTTACAATTAATAATTCTATAATTATGATGATCTATTTTCCACAATTCTTCAATTTGGAAGATTTAGAATTGAAAACTCGACTTTCGATCTTTAAAATCATCAAAATTCAAGGTTTTTAGTTATACATCTTTAAATCTTTTTAATTTCTGATTTTTTAGTTCAAAAATTCAACTATTTGGTAAAAAATTCATGTATTTTGTTGAGAATTCGTCTTTTCTGATAGATAATTTTCTTTGTTGAAAATTCAACTAATTGATTTAAAATGTTTGTATTTCATTCAGAATTCTTTATGTTTTGGTAGAAAAATAAACTTCTTTGTTAAAAATTCAACTATTTGGTTAGAAGTTTATGCATTTTATAGAAAATTCATCTTTTCTGTAAAAAAAAACTTTTTTTGCTAAAAATGGAACTGGTTGGTTGGAAATTATTCAATATTGATAAAGGATTTACACTATGTCTTTGAAAATTCACCTTTCTCGGTTAAATTCAACTGTTTCTCTGAAATTTCATCTTTTCAGGTCCAAAATTCAACTCCTGGGTTGAAAATTGAAATGTCTTCTTACAATTTTAAAAAGCGTTACTAAAATACAACTAAATATTTTGTTAAAAAGTCGTATTTTCTAGTTGAAAATTCGGCTCTGTGGTTGAAGATTCTTTTTTTAAACTGAAAATCTAACTATCCATTTTTCGGTTGACAATTATCTTTTGTAGTGGAAATTCAACTATTATATTAAAATATTCACAATTTTATTCAGACATTTATCTTTTTGGTTTAAAATTTCAATATTGCAGTTGAAAATTTATCAGTTTGATGGAAAATTAACCTTTTTCACTGAAAATTACACTATTTCACCTCTACCTGAAAACTAATCTTCTTTAGTTCAAAATTCAACTGTTTGGTTGCAATTTGAGTTATTTTTTTTTGAAAATTTAAATAGTTAAAAGTAGTTTTTTTATATGAAATTTTAACTATATATATTTTCAATTTAACTGATTGGTTTTAAATAAACTTTGCAAATGAAAATTCCCATTCTTGGGTTGAAAATTTGACTGTTTTATAGAAATTTCTTTTTTTGTTTTGTTTGAAGATTCTACACTTTGCTATTTTATTGTAGAATATTATTTATAGTTTTCGTACAAAATTCGTATTTTTTGGTCAAAAATTCATCTTTTGGTGAAAAATTCAACTTTTTAGTTAAAAATTTATTTACATAATATTGTGCTTTTCTTGTAGAAAATTAATTTTCTTTGTTGAAAATTCAATTTTTTTGATTAAATCCAACAGTTTTGTACTTTTTATTAATATCTTTTTTTGTCGAAATATAAACTATTTCATTTTCGTTGAAAATTCAACTCATTAGTTGGCAGTTGAACTACTTTCCTAAAAGTTCATGTTTCTGATGTAAGACTCATTATTATAGATGAAAATTCGTTTTTTTCTAAATGAAATTTTCAAATTAAAAATGTAATTTATCTGATGTAAATTAACTTTTTTGTCGACAATTTATATTCCCAGGTTGAAAATTTAATTGTTTGATAGAAATTTCGTCACTTTGGCTTGAAAATTCAACAATTCTGTCTTTTATTATTTATTTATTATCTACATTTATGGTTTAAATTGATTTCATTTTTTTATAAAATCCAACTATTACGTTAATAATGCTTGTATATTGTCAAGAATTCATCTTTTTTGTGGAAAGTTTTAAACTACTTCAATCAAAGTGCATTTTTTTGGTTGAAAATTCATTTTTTCTTTGTTAAAAAGTATTTTTTGTAACTGAAATCTCAACTATTTTGTTAAAAATTCATATTCTCGTATTAAGAATGTAACTGTTTATAAAGAAAATTCGTCTTTCTGGATTGAAAATTCAACAATTTGGTACATTATTACTTATTAATTATTATTTACATTTTTGGTAAAAACTGTTTAAAAAATTAATGTTCTTTCTTTGAAATATTCAACTATATTGGCTAGTGATTTTTGTATTTTGTCAAAAACTAATCTTTTTGGAAAGAAAATAATTCTTTTTGGTTAAAAACTCATTTTTTTGGTAGAAAATTCGTCTGTCTGACTTAAAATTCAATAATATGGTATATTGATCGAAAAATTAATTTTCTTTCTTTAATATTCAACTATTTGGTTAATTATTCTTCATTCTGTTGAAAATTCATGTTTTAATTAAAAAATTTAACTATTTAGTTATTATATTTAAATATTTTGTTGAAAAATCGTCCTTTTGATTTGAAAATAGTGTCTTTAGTGTAATTTTTAACGAAAGAGTAGCAAATAGTGTCATCGCTTAAAAGAAGTGTCAATAGTTTGAAGAGTCTGAGGCATGCTACAATAACAATAAAAAAAAATCTTAAAATACGGACGTGGCTAACGATAAAAAGTCAAGTCACTGTAAAAAATTCGCACACTCACGTTTGCTATTATTGCAATGCAAAAAGAACACATAAAGTACTCTCTACACAATTCCAGAAAATAATACAATTTTCATAAGAATGACTAAAGTAAGCAAAAAAAATCTGCGAGACTTTTTAACATTGAGAGAATCAGAAACACCTCAAATCTATCGTTTCTAAATGAACCTTACATTTCGATGAAAATGAGAAAACTAACCTAAAAACAAAAAATTGTTCAAAAATAAATGTCGAGCTTTAACCATGGAATTTTAATTTTTTATTTAAAGAAAAGGCGAGGCTTCTAAGTAATGGACAAACAGACGGACTCACCGAACAAAATCTTGGACGTGTTTAAATTTGAGGTTAGGACAGTGTTCACAAACCAGAATCAAGGTAAGCGAATCTGGAGTTTTAACGATTTTTGCCATTTTCCGAGAACTGAATCAACTCATCCAGGTCGTGGCTTTCGCATAATTAAGGATTCGCATTTTAATTGCAGTGAACCTTCGGCCACGACCATAAGATCACGCGAACCGAATATCCAACCAACATTCTTCGAAAACGTCACATGAAAACTGACAGGCACCGGAAATTGTGCAGACGTCACTGGATATTCGCGGGAAAACAGCGCCATCTGAGGTCGTATTTAAATAAGAACTTTTCAAAGATTGAGATTTTTCTAAATATTTTAATACTTAATGTAATTAAATATAATCTAATATAAAACGATATTAAATTTTTTAAATAAAAATATAACTATTCTATCTCATGTAGAAAATTCTTCTTCTTAGTAGAAATTTTAAAAATGTGTTTGGAAATTTATGTATTTTGTTGAAAAAAATGTTCTTTGTTATGGAAAATTAATTTTCTTGTTGGAAAATTCAGATTTTTTATTAAAAATTTAGATTTTAAAAAATTGATCTTGTTTTTAACTGAAAAATCTTTCTCAGTTGGATATTCGGCTCATGTTAAAAAGTGGTATTACTCATTTGAATTTAATTATTTTTTACTAAAAATTAAAATCTTTCTTAGTAGAAATATCAATTAATAAATTCTTTTTTGTAAACAGAAAATGTAATTATACCAGTTAGATATTTCAATATTTTACATAAACATTACATAACAATTGATCTTTTTTAGTTCAAAATTCATGTATTTTGTTATTAATTAGTCTTTTTTTGTAGATATTAATTTTCCTAATTGAAGGTTTATCTTTTTGCTTAAAAATAAAATTATTCCAAATAAAAATTTATAATTTCAGTCAAAAATTAATATTTTTAACTTAAAATTTAACCATTTCATTTTTGTTTGATAACTTTATATTTTTAGTTTAAAATTCAACTATTTGGTTAACAATTTTCAAAGATGATTGAAAAGTATTTTTTTTAACTTAAAAATTAATTATTGTTTTTCTGTTGAGAACTTATCCTTTTTGGTTGAAAATTCTTTTAGTTTGTTGAGAATTCGTCTTGGTTGAAAAATAATCTTTTTGGTCGCAGATTCAACTATTTCAGTTAAAGATTTATCATTTTTGTTAAAAATTATTTGTTTACGTTCTTATAGGTATTGGTCAGAAAAATAATTTTTACGTCGGTGTCTGTCGTTGTCGTCTGTATACCGGATAACTTTTGAAAGACTAATCGGATTTTTGAGACCACTTTTTTAAGAATAAAAAATTATGTGTACGGCTATTCGTAGTACTCGGAAATTCAAACAATTTGTCCTAACCATTTTTTTGAGAAAAAAAATTATCATATTCAAATTTTGATTGCACAAAAAATAATTCAAGAATAAAAATTTCCTTTTACGTTCAAACTGTACAAGATACGAAAAAAGATGAATAAAAAAGAATTATGCACTCCAAAAAGATGTACAAATTATTTATTATTATCTTTTTAAATTGACGCTTATTTTTTGTATTATTCGTCAAAAACGAAATTAAAAATAAAATAAATTTTTTTTTAGTCAAACGAATTTTTTTTCGAAAAAAAGACAGAAGGTAGAATACAATTTTTAATAACAACATTGTTTTTAATTTAAATCTGAAAATTTGCTTTTAGCCTTTTTTTCACACGAAACACTTGATAAGAATGTGTTCGTTAAAGCCTAAGGAGCTTTAACAAAAGCGAATTCACAATTGTTAACTTTTTAGTGAAGAAGATAATTTTCACCCGAAGAAAAAACGTATTTTCAATGAAATATCTTATTATTCAACCGAAGAGATAAATTTTCGATTAAAATCATGTTTGATTTACCAAAAAAAATTATTTTTTACGAAAGAGTTTAACTTTCAACCAAGTAATTAAAATTCCATTCCAAAAAAGATGCATTCTGAACGAAAAAGGTAGTGTTCGATATTTCAAAAAAAAAAATATTTTAATTTTTTTTCAAAAATTTTATATTTTTTCTAATTGTCTTTTTAAATTGACGCGTATTTTTTGTATTATTCGTCAAAAACGATATTAAAAATAAAATAAATTTTTTTTTAGTAAAACGACACAAGATATGAAAATAATGAATAGACGAAAGTTGCCCACCCCAAAAAGAGCTATGTTATCAATAATTTTATGGTAAGACTCGTGTTTTGGTTTTAATTGTGGAAAATTACATTAAAATTAAATAAATTTTTTTTCGAAAAAAGACACAAGGTAGAATACAATTTTTAATAACAACATTGTTTTTAATTTGAATCTGAAAATTTGCTTTTAGCCTTTTTTACACGAAACACTTGATAAGAATGTGTTCGTTAAAGCCTAAGGAGCTTTAACAAAAGAGAATTCACAATAGTTAACTTTTTAGCAAAGAAGATAATTTTCACCCAAAGAAAAAACGTATTTTCAATGAAATATTTTATTTTTCAACGAAGGAGATAAATTTTCAATTAAAATCATGTTTCATTGACCAAAAAAAAATTATTTTTTACGTAAGAGTTTAACTTTCAACCAAGTAATTAAATTTCAATTCCGAAAACGATGAATTCTGAACGGAAAATGTAGTGCTCGATATTTGTAAAAAAAATCTTAAAATTTGTATTAAAAAAAAGTTGGATCAGAGCACGAAAGACAGATTTTTAATACGAGTTGAATTTTTACTGATGAAGATTTTTCAGTCAAGATAGAGAAAAATTACTAACACACCTGTCGAATTTTCAAGAAAAAATATGAGTTTTTGACTAAAATTAACTTTTTACCAAAAAGAACGGATTTTTAACCAAAAGCGATAAATTTTCAATCAATAAAAAATAATAATATAGTAACAGTTAAATTTTCCATTAAAAACATTAATTTCGCAAAAAATAGTTAATTAGAGAAATATAAAGCTTCTTCTACAAATAAAGAATCATTGTTATTCAGTTTTATATTGCAATTAAAAAAAAATTTAGCACGCTCTCAAAAAAATTCCCTGACATAAACAGGTTTTTTCCAGGTATATGTATGAAAATTTTCTCACAATTCCGTTTTAATATAAGCACGTTTTTTATCCATCAAATGTGTATTTTTTGGAATTTTTAAATGAAATTTCTATTAAGGACGCTAATTACAGATTAAAAACAAATATTTAATAATTTTAATCAATAAATAAACAATTGTTTAAATAAATAAATTTCCATCGGCCATCAAGTGTGTATTTTTTGGCATTTTATATTGAAATTTCTATTGAGGAGGCTTATTATAGATTAAAAATCAATATTTCATCATTTTTATTAAATAAATAAATCATTTTGTGAATAATAAATAAATAAAAACAAAAATAAATTCAAATAACAAATTTCAGTAAAAAAGCCAGAAACTGCACACTTGACTATTTATTTTTTGAAAAAAATTTAATATTTATTTTTGATCTATAATAAACGTCCTTAATAGAAGTTTTATTACAAAATGCCGAAAAATGCACGTGTCAGAAACTGATTATAGTGTCCGCTTGCCTTTCACGTTTTGGGGTATTTTCGGTGTGAGTGCCCTTGCCTCTCACAGAGGTATTTAAAAATCCATTTTTTTTAATTCACTTGATTAATGATTTTCAAAAGTATAGTATTAATTTTTAATGTAATTTATTGTCTAAATTAAAATTTGTATAAGCTTTAATTTAAAAAGTTTTAAATTTAAAATATTTCGACTTTGAGTGCTTTAATTTTAAATTCAAGTTTGATTATTTTAAATGAAAAAAGGTTGTAATTTCAATGACTAAGAACTACTTTTACAAACCTAGAATAACTCGGAAATTTTATTCTTTTTTTAAAGATTTTGGAAAATTTCAGATATGCCGAAAACATATCTAGAAAATTTCTAATAAAGTTTTTTAATTTACAGGATTTTGCTAAATTTTACGAAAACTTAAGTTCAGCTTAAAATATATTAGAAATTGTGAAAATTTGAAAGAAAATAAAAAATATTTGAAGAATTTTCGGAAATCTTTCGAAGTTTTCAAATATTCTTAATTCCTTGAACTTTTTTAAAATTCCTAAATATATTTTAAACTGACTCGAATTATACCTAAAAATGCCTTAAAATGGTCCCGATTCTTTTTTCATAGCTTGGGAAATATTTTAAATTGTTTTAAAGTCTTTTAAAATATTATGTTAAAATTAATTTTTCAAAATAAAAAATCAGAAATCGTCAGAAAATATTTATATTATTATCTTAAGATATTAAAAAATTTTAAATAATTGTAGACATTTCTGCAAAACTTCTATATGTTTTCTAAAAATATTCAATTTTTCCTATTTTTGAAACAAATTTAAAAACTAAAAAATTCCCTTAATGTTTTCCAGATTATTTGTTGACAATTTAAACAGTTTATGAAATTTTTCGAAATATTTTTTAGTATTCTCTTAAAATGAATGCTATCAAATCAAAAATCATAATTTTTTTTCTAGTAATCTTAACAAAATTGCATTCTATTGAAATCTCTCAAAATTTTTAAGAAGCTTACAAATTTTTTATACAAAATCTTCAAAATTTATTTTTTTAAATTCTTAAAAATTTGTACATAACTGTTAAAATGATTCAATTTTTTCCTAAAATGGGTGAAAAATCTTTCAAAACTAAAAGAATGCCTTACAATCTTTTAGATTTTTAGCGATATTTCTATAAATCTTTTGAAATGTTTTGGAATCTTTTTAAATTCTCTTCAAAAATTAATTATTAAAAAAAAATAGCTCAGAATCTTCAAAAATCCAAATTTTTCAAAATTTTTCTCGAAGTATTCTTACAATTTTTCGTAATTTTTACGGAATCGGTAATTTGTCGGAGCCATACATTTCTTTCATCTTTCCCTTTCAATTTTTTAATGTTTAAACATGTTATAAAGCAATATGGATCTTTGTGCAATCTTTGTGAAATCGTTTAAGTTACATGATAAAGGCTTTGCAAAGTTTTAAAATATTTATGAAATTTTTGTAATATTTGTGATATGTTTGAAACAATTGTGGGCTAAGAAAAACGAAATATTAATAAATAATATATCATTATTTGTATTATTAAACATATTTATAAATTCTGTTCTATATTATTCTGTT
>JAAAKG020138186.1:0-12701 GCA_010014905.2 Druon quercuslanigerum
AGAAAAATTCGTCTTTTTGGTTTAAAAATTAGTCTGTTGTAGTTGAGGCTTAAGTGACTGCAAAGAAAACAGAAGTCAGTAGTAAAACGTCTGGAGCGGGTAATATCAAACACATTACTTTTACAAGAAAAGAAAATTATTTTCAAAATCTTCCGAAATCCGTTTTAAAATTCTTGTCGAATTTTCTGTTTGGGACCCTGCTCAAAATTTCTAAAGCTAGATTTGAAAAACAAAACTTTTGAGTTTGACTCCATGAAAATCCTTTATAACTTGCTTTTTATGTGTTAAAATAGTATATTTAATTAACTTTTATACAAAAATTAGCTACGAGATAAAAAATTGTATGGTGTTTGTTATTCAGTTTTCAAATTAGGCTTAAATTATGATTTTAATTAATAAGATTTGAAATCTGGCCAAATTTTAACTTTGGGATTCCCAATCTATAGTTGAAACTTTAAAATGTATGGAAAATAGAATCCAGAACAGTTTCAAGACTTTTTATTTTATAGGATTTTACAGAATATCAGAAAAAATATGAATTTTGGTAGTTTCAAAGAAATTAAAAAGTATTTTATAAAGTTTCAGAATTCTATTAAGATTTATTTCTCAAAGTAAAAAATCATTAAACAATTTCCTAGGAGTAAGAATAAAGTTTATTCATTCTCTTGAAACCTTTCAAAAGTTTTGTATAGTTTGCTTTTTCGAAACACTAAACTTTTCAACAATTTCTTGAAATATGTACAAGTCGTTACTTCTTTTTTAATGATTTAAAAACTTCTAAATATCTCTTAAGCCCAATATAATTTTTTTTCAAACTTCTTAAATAGCTTGCACATATTTTTTATAAACCTTCCAAAATTTAAAGTTTCTGAAATCATTGTTGAAATGTTATAAAATTTTTAATTATTTTTAAATCTTTTTAAAACCTTAAAACCTTCTGGATAAATACATAAATACATAAATCATTTTAAAATTTCCCATAAATCTTAAGAAAATTATTTTTATGCACATGAACTTCCAACCAACTGTTGACATTTTTTTACACTTTTAGACTTTCACTCTTCTTTTTTGATAAGTCCATCAACTTCTGCTCGAGTATAAGTAGGACCAGGCGTGTGACCATTCGTCAGTTCTCATCTAACGCTACGAGTATAAACCTTTATCAAACCTCTAAAAGAATAATGAAGAAAACCGAATTGTCTAACAAAAATGTGTTTACTTTTTAAAAACATCAACAAGTATTTTTGCGTGTAACATTTTGGCGATCCTAACAGATCAGTTCTTCAACCATTGCAATTTCTACGAAAATAACTAAACATCAAAAAAAGAATATCTTAGAAACAAGTCTTTAATTGGAACTGAGACTTCTAGGGAATTCTAAAAACAGAACCCCTGACTTTCTTTACGAAAAAGCCCGTTAACCAGAATTCGAACTTCTTGATAAAACTAGTATCCAAATTAAGTAATAATGTGGTAATTAGCCTACGGGGTTCGCAAACAGGCGGATGTGAAGAAAGAAATCAGCGGTCTCCAAAGAAAAAGAAAAAACTTTTTTTCTACTGTGAGAAAAGAACAATAAGATTAAGCAGTGATAAACGGTTTTTACGGATCAATTGTTATGTTGAATAAATGTATAACATTCTTTAATGATTAAAATTGATATCCAAGCTAATGTAATCCTTAGGCTTGCGACGGTACATACGCTTGTGGTGTTCCCTGGCCTTATGTTCATCGACAAAAAAACCGAAATTTATGTCACGCAAATAAAAACACCGAGCAGAAGTAGAACACGGAATCAGGACGCGGAATTGGGAAAGCGGTTGTCACACTGGCTTTCTATAATTATAGAGAAGATAGCTCAATGTAGTCAACTTGCGGTTGATACTCTGACATACATTTAATAGACGAATTTAGGTTCTATTTTTTTTACATATTGTATATTGACGACAACGTAATATTTGGGAAATCCCTGGAAGAACAGAAGACACTTAATCACAGCAGGAGGAGTGAAGCCTAATCCAGCCAAAGTAGAAGCGGTGCAAAATTTTAAAGAACCTTAAACCGTCAAAACAAGTTATATCATTTCAACGACTTGCCCGTTATTATAGAAAATTTCTCAAAATTTTCCCATCCATAGCAAAACCCTTAACGAAGTTAACACAAAAGGAGAATCTTTGATTGGAGGCCCAGATGTACAGAGAGCCTCAATGCACTTAAAAAGGTATAATGCGAATCACCCGTTTTAATATTTCCAGATTTTAAAGATACATCCACCCTAACAACTGATGGTTCCAACCACGGATTAGGTGCAGTATTGTCACAAAATAAATATGATTGCTTATTTATATCACGAACGTTAGATAAAGCCGACAAAGCTCTATTATAGCTCCAATAATTTTATAGATCCCAGTTCACGATTATTAAAATGAAGGTTAAGACTTGAAGAATATAAACACGAAGTACAATACGTAAAAGGAAAATAAAATAAAGCCGCAGACTGTCTATCAAGACTTTTTCCCATCCGGAAAAAAGATTGATGCCAAGGTGCTTTTGAGCACGCCTTCATAGATGAACTAGAAATGAAGTTACCTGAAATGTGGGAATTCGAAATTTTAAGCACACTTATCTCTGGGCTCTTAGAAACACTAAAACCCGTGACAGCCAAGCTTAACATTGTCGAGATTATAACATTTAAATCAAAAGAAAAAGTCAAGATACTGAACAGGGAAAAACTAGAATAATTCACGGATTGTGACCTGGAATGCATAGAAGACGAGTGGCAAGAATCACCTGAGAATCCCCAAGTCGAATGGTACAATGAATTTATGGAATGGCGATTAGACCTCGTCATCAATGAACGAGTAAAATTAAACCAAATTATTATTACACCATTAAGCCATTTCTCTTTCGCGGTAGACGTGACTCACTCGTTCGTGCAGGCAGTAGTGTGAGAAAGGGGTTATAGAATTTTTAGATTTATCTCGAAGTCTCGTGTTATTTATTAATAAATTATTTGCACCTGTCAAGATACACCAATTAGAATGAAGTTGAAAATACTTAGTAAGTCCAATTTGATGCTCTGGATTCTATTTCTTAAATTTCATATGTAATGACTTAATATCAAAAAGTAACACCCTTTTTTGTACTTTTGTCTTTCCCTCCGTTAAGTACTGCATAATAGCTTCATTTTTATGAGTCATCATTTTACAATTAATATCATCCTCGTAAAAGTATTATTCTTTTTTCATAGAGTCTTCTGGTAACGTTTTTCCAGGTTTTGAAGTTGGCATGGCTAATAATTGTAAGAATATCAGTCTCAGGGGATCAGTTTTATCCAAAGAAGCAAATTTATTCTTTAATCCTTTTTCCAGTTTTTCCAGTTGATCTTCCCTGGATAGACATTTTCTTTTGGTAGGAGATGGATCACAATCGCTATCAGAATCCGGAGACTTTTGACTTTTGAGATTGAGTGTACGCAGTGTACATCCTTAACATGAGAAATAACGAATTACAGAAAATACAGGATAATTTAAATACGAGCTATATTCCCTTTGGGTTGCTTAGAAAAAATGACGATTGCTGCGATCGTTTTCTTTTTTGGTGCATATGCAACAAAAATTATGGCAATTGCTGCCATCGTCTTCTGTTTTTGTACAAACGCGACAAACAAATGCCACAGCTCTACATAATTCTAATTATTGGTCTCCGTTAAATCTTCATTAGATGCAAGAGATTGACCATCAACATCGCTGAAGTGTAACTGTTTGGTGTGGTATCGTTAATGGATATTTAGTAGGTCTTTTTTTTAATCATAATGTCGATAGAGATAGTTATTTACAGTTACTTCGAGACGAAGTTCCAATTTTACTTGAAAACTTCGACCTATTCACACGAGCGAGAATGTGGCTACAACATTATGGCGCGGCCCCTTTATTACGCTATTATCGTTAGAGATTTTCTGAATTAAATTTGTCGAGGTCAATGGCTCCCAATTTTTATTTGAGGGGTTATCTACGAGATGTAGTAAGATTGGATTGGAGTAAAGGATACTCGAAATCCGACCAAACAACTTCGTCATGGTGAGTGTCGGTTAATGCTAATGTGCAACCTTGTAAACCATAAGAATCACTTCGGTATCTAAGCTGAATGGCACTGTAATGAAACTGCTCATGGCAAGGGATCACCCGATGGGATTGGAGTTACGTATAAAAAAAAAGCAACTCGTGCAAGTCTTCAAGCTAAGCCAAATGAAGCTATGCTGGATTCAACTGGATTCAACAGCACTTTTCAACCGGGCAAAGAAATTACAAAACCTTAGGATTCACTATTTCAGTGAGAAAGATCATAAGAAGACTTAGCGTCATCTTAACCATTCAGACCATTCAGAGTGCACACTCATTTTTGGTAACAGGAAAAAAATTAAATCTATACAAATGTGTAGGTGATAGGAAGCTAATAATGACTGTATACTACTGAACGATACGAACAAAAAGAATTTTAAAAAATTAATGTTACAATAAGATATTCAAACGTATAATCTTAGAAAATCAGGGTGCTTTCAGAGGTTAGAGAACAATTGTAAATAGCTAAAATTATACAAATATTAGAATTGGTTTCAAAGACCCCGAAACCATAAAGATAAGGTGGTTTTACTAAATAATTCGTTGCAAAATAGTGTTAATTCGACGATTTGAAATATTTTATAAGGTTAGGGACGAATAATGACCAGATGTGGTTTTTAACTAACATTGGATTCAAATTCAGCGACCCCGAAAACATAATTATAAGATGGTTCTACTACATTTCTCATCGAAAAATATTGTTAAATCGACGATTTGAAGTATGTTTTTAGGTTAGGGACGAATAGTGACACCAGATGGGATTTAACTAACATTGTATTTGGGTTCAGAGACCCCGAAGCCATCATGATAAGGTGGTTCTACTACATAACTCGTCGATTGGATTGAGCCCCAAACCCTTCCCGTGGCTACGCTGCTGGCAAAGCTTGAATTGACGCCGGTTGACTTCTAAAATAACAATCCTACACAAGTTACTTAGAAAAAAGGCATTAAAGAGTATTAGCTAACTTCGTCGGTGATATTTCTGAAACCTAATTTGGAACACTTTCCAAATCTGACTTAAGCCAAATAAATTCCGAATTCGATACAATATGTGTCGACAACAACAAAAAATAGCTACAGCACTATTGAACCATACAAATATTCTTAAATTAATATTAGATTCTTCATCAACAGAATACTTATCAATAAAGTAAGAAATGGGAAAGGAACTTGGACTAGCACTTACATTAGGTCAAACAGTAAATAATAATTATAGCGTAAGTTTGTTAATACCAAACGCATATTGATCACACTCGTAACATACGAGATGAGCAAAGACATTCATACTGTTATTGATGCTATCAATGATGGCAAACGCAGGATAGCATACCTCCAAATTTTAACACCTGCAATTTAAAAAAAAATACATTACAGGAGTTCGAAGAATATAGAACACGCTATCACTTTGATGATACAGAAGAAAACTACCACCATATCCTCGATATCAGTTCACACATCCACTTTCATGGATGTATACCCTTAATCAATTCGGTGACTAAAACCAACACTTTTAATGAATAAATAATTGATTAAATAAATAAATTTCCATCACCCATCAAGTTGATAGTTTCTACGAAGAACAGGCTATCTTTTAAGTACCGTTAAGAATCAGGCTAACTTCATTTTGTATGAAATTTAGTAAACACTTAGAAGTGTTAAAAGAAATCAAATATTTTTAAACTTCTTGGTTTGAAAGTTGCAAGAGCCTAAATTACGTTACAAACTGTAATACTGGAATTTTGAATTCGTAGGAAGTGTTTCGAGAAATAATGCGTTATTTATTCCTCCTGAAAACTTAGCTGAATGAAGGTAGCTAATTTTTAACGGTAACGAAAAGATAGCCTATTCATCGTATAACCCATCGAAGTGTGTATTTTTTGTCATTTTTCACTGAAATTTCTATTAGGGAGGCTTATTATAGATTAAAAATTAATATTTCATCATTTTTAACCTACTATATAAAATCCAAATTTGTGCTGTTGATTCGGCACTGGAGATGATTTCTACCCAACCTGAATCGCTATTTGAAAATAGCTTTTGTTTAATAAATAATGCAAATCCACAATTTAAGGCCAATTGTCACCAAATTTGGCACACATATTCTTTGGGCTCCCAAACAGGTCGTAAGAGTATGGGTGACATACGAAGGGGTGGGGGCACAGCAGCAGATTTTGACCAATCGGAAATACATTTTTCATGCATTTTTTGTAGGCTCCCGGACAGATCGTAAAAGAATTTTGTGGGAGGATGGAATGGAGAGGTGGTGGCGGTGGGGGGGGGGGGAGTTTTGAAATCTACTACATAAAATTCAAATTTGTGAAGTTTTTTTGCAAGTTATGTTGGAATTTCACGACTGAGTTCAAAATTCTAATTACTGGACCCACTGACTCGGGTACAATTTTTACATTCTCATCAGAGAAGGTATTAGATGTGTGTAAAATTTGAACAAACAGTTTTTGTCAAATGTCCACGTTTTGAGACCCCCTGAATCCGAAAAAAAGAGTGTACTGCCTGTGTGCCTATCTGTGTGTGGGTCTGTCTGTGTGTCTGTAAATTTTTAGTTTCTTAGCTCGATAACTTTCAAAAGAATTAAGAGATTGGATTGACATTTTGTATACTCTTTTAGTGTGCTAAAATAAAGGTCAAGTTCGTTAGCCATCCATTTGTGACAAAAATTCAAAAAGTGAGCACATTTTTTAAATTTTTGAGACCACTTTTTTAAATTTCAAAATTCTTTCTGCAATTATTTATAGTATTCAAAAAGACAAACCATTTCTCCTAATGACTTTTTTTTAAAAAATGAAAATTTTCAGAGATATAGCATTTTCAAAATCCAAAAAAAAAGGAAAGGAAATTTACAAAAATCAAAAATTAAATTTTGCGGTTAAACTCTGAAAAGTAGGTGAAAAGGTGCATAGAAAAAAATTATGCATTTTAAAAAGATCTGCAAATTTGTTATGAATCACTTTTTGATAGGACGCGTATTTTTTTTAAATAGTGAAAAACATCGTTAAAAAACAATAACAAAATATGCCCAATACGTGGAAATGAGCAAATTCAGGTTTTCAAAACCGACAGAAGTTGCAATAAAATGTTTAATAGCAAAAAATTTGTTAAAGAATGCGCATTTTTAAACTAGTCAATAAAACTACGCCTGTTTTAATATCAATGCATGTATGAATTGTAGTAATGCACATGTATGGAAATGATATAAAAGTTGAGGGACGAATTCGAGTCCGAAGCACGATATACAAGATGACAATGTGTACGTTATAGCCGAAGGAGCTTTAACAAAAGGCTTACCATAAAGTACGCAACCCGTCTTACAATCTAATGCTATTATTATGGGCATGTGTGCCGGGTTGCATACTTTTTGATAAGCCCCAACAGTCGTGCGGCCTAGGCGCGTTCGAACTTGCTAGCGATGAGAATGTGCCCCGAAGCGGGCGGTTTTTTAAAATTAAAAACAATGACCATTTTCTGTATTTAAGTTCATATTTCTGTTTTACGTTCTCAGTGTTTCCAAGTTTAGTTCAAATTTCACTGTAGACTTAGCATTTTTCAAAATCAAATTCTACGATTTTAGTACGAGTTTTATGATTTAAAATTTAAAAATGACTTTTTCATTTTATGTTTTTCAGTTTTAAATTCTATTTTTGCGCATTTAGGGTTTTCCTTAAGCTTCGTACAAATTTCAAAAGTGATTTGGAATTTTGGGATACTGAATTGGACAACTTTAATACAATTTTTACAATCAATATTCGAAAAATACAGTTAGGATGTTCTGTATTCCATTTTTTATTTATATTTTACTTTCTAAGAGTTTTTTCCCAAGTTTAGTTCAAATTTCACTATCGACTTAACATTTTTCAAATCCAAATTCTAAGATAAATACTAAAAATTTTATGTTGATTCAATTCCAGTATTTCATGCTAGAGTAGAGTGTGAGGGTGGAAGACTAAAAGGTAAGGAATTTGGCTAATTAGGGAAAGTGAGGTTAGGTTGGCAAGGGAGCGGGGTAGTTTTGTGGTGAGGAGTTTAGTTATTCATTGTGGGCAAGGGTGGTTCTAGTAGTTCTGGGGTATGTTAGGGGAGAGTAAAGAGTGCCTGTAGGGGCTGTGAGGGAGGATTTAGTGAAAAGAAAAAGAAAGTTTGGGGCGGTAAGTAAGAACGGCCTTGAGAGAAATCTGTTGGATGCAGTAGGTACTTCTTTGCATGGATAGGTCAGAGTTACCGACGGAAGAGCAGAAGGTGGGCAGCGAGAATATTGGCAGTGCATGTAGACAACTCGGAGGGGACGAGATTTCCATCAGGCCACGACGGCCAGGTGGGCGTGGTCCGGTGGCGTGTGGCGCGTCAGGGAGAGGGAAAGATGGGAACGAAGGAAACGCCAAAGCAAGGGAGAGAGCGTCTAGCGCGTTGTGAAGGGGAGGATCTCTTGACGAGGAAAAGGGACAGCAATGATAGGCCGGAGAAAAACGCGCTAGAGAGTCCCTTTAAAAAGAGCGTACGGACACGTAGGTCAACCCCCATAAAAATGGAGCGGCAGGCAGAGAAGGGGTGCTGATAGGCGAGGTCAGAGGGTTGAGGGAGGACGTAAGGGGGGCGATGGAGCAGATGGAAGGTATGAGGGAGGAACTGAGGGTAAGAGATGAGATATGGGAAAAGGCGGTCAAGGAGATAAGGTAGCAAGTATAAGGATTGCAGAGAGAAGTGGCGTCGTTAAAGAAGGAAAAAGTGAAGTGGTGGTTGTGGAATTGGAGAGTTGGGAAGAAAAAGTGGGGGTAATGCGTAACAAAAATAGGATAAAGGTCAAGAAGGTTTTCATCGATCAAGGCCTGGCGAGGAAGGAAAGGTACGTGCAGAGAATGCTAAACCACCGGGCTAGGAAGAAGAGAAGTGAAAGGAGAGCGGCAATGATAGGCTATCGGAAAATAAAAAAGAGGAGAAAATGTGGGTATGGGATAAGGAACAGGGGGTTTTGAAGGAAGTGCAGGGGAATTTGTTTCATGGAAAGTAGGGGGGTTGGAGTAAAGCAGGATGGAGGAGTGTTAAAAGGTGCTGTACTGGAACGTAGCAGAGGCGAAGAGGAAAGATGAGGATTTCTGGAGGTATATCCAGGAATTTGATGTGGTATTGATAGAGATGTGGGTAGAGAGAAAGAAATGGGATAGTGTAGAGCCAAAGTTGCCAAGGCTGTATAGTTGGAGACTGCAGGAGGTGGTCAGAGTAATGAGGAAAGGAAGGGCGATTGGGGGAATTATAACAGGAGTTAGGGATGGATTAGAGGAAGAAGTCTATGGAGAGGGAGAGGGACAGGGCGTGCAAATAAGGTCAGTAAAGATAGGAGGGGTAACAAACAAGTTTGTGACTGTTTACAATAAGGATGGGATGAAAAGGGTTAAACAAAGGGTGGAAGACGTACTAGGAGAGAGAGATAAGGGTATGGTGGTGGTGGGGGGGGGGGGATTTAATGAGATAATTGGGGCGGGCTGTAATGGGAAGGGGAGAGCTTCGAGCGGGAGAATTTAAGAGACTGGATGGAGGACAGAGGATGGACTGTGGCGAATGGTATGGTAACAGGGGACGGAGAGGCAGAAAACACGTATGTGAATAAGATTGGCGTATCTGTGATAGACTATGTGATAATGAATATGCAAGGGTGGGAGGAGATAGAGAAATTCGCAGTGGAAGAGAGAGTGGAATCGGTCCATCAGCCATTAAGTTTGTGGATGAAGGGGGAGGTTGGCGGAAGGCAGGGTGGGGAAGAAGGGTTGTTGGGGGAGAGGGTTTCATGGACGAGAGAAGCAATAGAGAAGTATCAGCAGCAGTTGGGAAACGTAAGCTTTAAGGGGGAGTTGGTGGAAAATATATGGGGGGATCTGAAAGATAAAGTAAAAGGGCATGTGCAAAAGAAGGTATTTAGAAAGAAGAAGATAGGAATGGGGAGGCTGTGGTGGGATAGAGAATTTTAAATGATGAAGAGAAAGGCGAGAAGGAAGTACAGGAAGTGGAAGGATCGAAATGCGAAAAGGAAGGAGTACGTAGAAATGAGGAATGAGTTTAGGATAATGTATCAGAAGAAAGAGCAGGAAAAGGAAAAAGAACTGGAAGAGGAGTTGAGAAATGTTAAGACAGAAGGGGACGTGTAAAAGATAATTAATAGGTTTAGAAAATGTAGGGAGGGGAAAAGTGAGAAGATAGGGAGTGACGAATGGAGGGATTTTTTTAAAGATTTGTTTCAGGGGTCGGACAAGGAAGAGAGATGAGGGGATTACAAGAACAAGGGAGGTAGATGGAGAGGAGCTGAATGACGAAGAGATAGAGAGGCAGATAAGGTAGTTGAAAAGGTCTAAGGCAGCAGGCTGAAGGAGGCAGTGGGAAAAGTATGGCTGGGGAGGAATTCCCAAGAGGTTGGAGGGAGGGGGTTATCGTACCACTGTATAAAAAAGGGGATAGGCAGAGGCAGGAATATTTTAGAGGAATTACGCTAATGAATACGTAATACAAAATATACGCGATGGAGCTGGCAGATAGGCTGCGGAAGGTTGTTGAGGGGAAAGGCATACTGCCGGATATGCAGACGGGCTTTAGGGAGGGAAGGAGTACCATTGACAATATTTACGTTTTGCAGCATGTGGTGGACAGAAAACTAGTCAAAAAGGGTGCCAAAGTGTACGCCTTTTTGTTGTAGATCTAAAAGGCGCATTCCGTTTGGTGGAGAGGGGGAGGTTGTGGGAGGCAACGGAAGAGAGGGGAGTGGGGAGAGGCTTGTTCGAAAGGGTGAGGGAGGTATATGAGGAGACGAATGATAGGGTGAGAGAAGGGGAGGGAATCTCTGAAGGTTTCCCGATTGATAGTGGGTTGAGGCAGGGGTGCCCGCTTAGCCCAACGCTGGTTGCAATTTTATTCGCAGATTTGGAAAGTAAGCTAGTGGCCGGAGTGGCAGGAGGAGTTAGGGTATGAGGGGTAAGGATATGGTCACTCGTATATGCAGATGACATAATACTGCTAGAAAAGAGCGAAGAGGCTTTAAAGGAGATCATGAAAAAGATGAAAAGATACTTGGACAAAAATAGGTTAGAGTTAAATGCTGATAAGTCGAAGGTTATGGTGTTTAGAAAAGGAAGGGGGAGTAGGAAGTGGAAGGGAAAAGCGGTATAGGAGGTGAAAGAGTTTGTTTACCTGGGTATTGTTGCATGAACCAAAAAAATAGTAGAAGAGTTTTGACTTAAAAATAATTAACATTCAACAAAAAATATTTTAGTTTTCTTATTGGATTCTATTAATGCAGTTCCCATTAAAGGGAAAAAAAGAAAAAAGGGAATGTTTCTTGAAAAGATAGGAAAAAGAGAAATTCTTATAAAAAAGCTCAGTACTAACCCTTCAGATGGTATCCGACTTATTTCTCCTTCCTCGTGGTTTATTTTTAACTCAAACGAAAAAAAAGAAATCGAAGAGGCAAGTCGAGTTAAGTCATCCTCTCTTTATTTTGAACACCTCTAGCCTATACCGTTACGTATTTCACTAAATATATCTCCTCGGTGCACTAAAAGGTTCCCCTAAATGTACCCCTAAATTCAAAAATGTAAATTCTACGCGACATCTTTACGTTTGATCACTTTGATCCTAGAAAAAGATTTACGAACTTTCAGAAGTATTTTTAATTATTTAAACTAATTCCATTTGCTCTTCTTCATTAATAATGTGTCCCCTAAGGATTTACATAACTTCCATTCCTTACAAATTTCCGCTTACATATTAAACAACAAAAAGAAAATTTCAAACTTAATATTTACAAATATTTACAACTATTTACATAAAGCCTTATATCTATCTAGTCCCTTAAATCGAGCGAGCGCTCGATAGCGTTAGTGCAAGTGCAAGCGACAGAGAGAGAGGGAATGAGAACGCAAACGCATCTTAGTCTGCTTATGCTATTACATATCCGTTACTTATTCTTCCACTTTTTTGTCCTCCAATTTACCATTTTTTCACATGCATTCTTTCATTCACTCTCATTCGCTGTCCTAGCACCCTCCAACTCCTTCATCCAATCTTCTCCTAATCCATCCTCCCCTAGAATCTTAACCACATTCTCTTGCCAGCTTCCTTTATCATCCATTTCTCTTCTACAGCCTTCCCATACGTGCTCCCATGTTTCCTCCTCCCATTCACATATTCTACACCTTCTGTTCTCTTCCTTTTCCCAATACCTCCCCTCTCATACCTCGTTTCCCAATCTAAATCTTGCTATTCTGGTTCACCTTCTCTCTCCCCATCCTTTCTCTAAATACGTTGGTGAACCTTCCTTTTTTATCATCTTATACCAGTTATTGTATTCTGATTCCTCAGCTATCCGCCATCTTCCATTAATTATCTTTCCCTGTTCTTTTTTTTCAATTCTGCATAGTTTACTCCAGTCCCGTCTTCTATGCCCTTAGCGCTCAAGAAGTCCCACCTTTCTTCTTCCCATCTCGTTAATTCTATCGCCCTCCCTCTCCTCAAATTTCCATGCCCTCTTTCCCGCTCTAATACTTAATTTATCCCTTTGCGCTTCTTCTCTCACCATATATCCTG
>JAAAKG020138187.1:0-12700 GCA_010014905.2 Druon quercuslanigerum
ACACACACACACATATATATATATATATATATATATATATATATATATATATAAAGCGAATTTTCGAATTTCATACCCACCTGGGAGTCAAATTGGTCCTAAGCGTAATACAACCCTAGTCCTGTTAATTGAACATGCAAACAGTCAATGATGGGCTGACACTTGTTGTGATATTTAGTACTACTATTATCAAATTTTCCTTAAAATTTGCCTAGGTTGAAGTTATTTTAATCAAAAAATGAAAAAATATTTCGATTCAAGACAACGATTTTTTTTATTCTAATTCTTAAAAATCTAAATATTTAAAAATTGCCATAAATAGTAAATTATTATAATAAGTCTTTTTTTGTAAATTTTATTTTTTTTTATGAAAACCCTTGATACTGCTATTATAAACAATTAAAATGTTAATAAGTACACCGAAAAAATATAGGACCAAATAGTTGTCTAGTTTCGGAACTTATTATTACCAAAAATTTGTAAGAATAGAAAAGTCTGTCACATAGGACGAACAAATAACAAAAGACGGGCCGCGCCGATCTTATTGACTGTAGTAGCTTTTCGCTCCGCGCTATGGGACTGAATCGTTCCCATGATCGGCAGAAACAGCTACCATCGCTACTATAGTTTATACTATACTATAGTTAAAGTATACTCTCTCGCTCAGCTAGGCGCCTCCGTTTTGCCGACCATGGGGGTCCAAAGCTGGGAGGCGCGGAGTCACCTAACTATATTGGAACCAAATGATCTCATACATGGCATATTTGTTTCTAAACACAGGATCAAATGATTCCTGCACTCCTAATGGGATATTACAGTTCCATGTTCTTTTCCGTGTAAGGTTTACATCAGCGTTTCCCAAACTTGCGCCGCCGGCAGGGGGATGCTGCCTCGGGCTGGACCGCTACACAGTGGGGTGAAATGAAAAAGCGATGTTCAAAATAACCTGTAGATCACAATTCTTCATCGATTTTCAATTTTTTTTGTTGAAAAAATTCAGCATTAAATTCTTAAGAAATCTTTTGAGGCCGATTTTAAAATGTTTGTTTGTTTAAATTTTTATAGAGCTGCAAATAGCGAAAAAAATGTTGATAAAAAAAAAATTTGTTTAATTTTCTGTGAAAATTTTTCTTAGTGGCATCAGGCCTCAAGTTTGATGTTATAAACAAATGTTTGCAATGAATAGCCAGTATGATGTATTATGTTTTTGTGAAGTATATTTATGCATCGAAATCGCTCGCTTAGAGCAATGAGGTGAACTTTGATCATGAAAATGTGGTATCCGATATAATCTGTTAAATTTATTACCAATAATTATAAACAAATACATTATTTAAACAGTTTTAGGCAGAAACAAACCGAATTTTCTTCCAGTTGTCTTTGTATATCATTGCCTGTGACGCTCATTGATATTTTTCGCCTCAAAATATCATTCAATATTTTTATTAACGAATCATTCGAACAAAATTTCCATTATGGAAATTTCATGATTCCAGTCCTCATTTCAAGAACGATTCATTTTACAACCAAGAACTTGAGAGCTTCAGGATGAAAATCACTATCTATATGTCTCCAGCTTCCTCTTACATATGACAAGTATGCATCAGATGAGATGAGTAATTTATGCACTAGATCAGTATTAGCGGCTAACTGACTGCACTTACGAATATTGAATACACCGAATTGTTTAAAATTTTTATTATGGGCTTCTTGAGCTTCTTCGGATAAGAGGCCGATGGGAATACTGAACGATTTGATTACGTTCCTCCGTGCAAAAGAATTTTGTAAACAGTTGATGGCATATAATACCATTTGTAAAGTTCTACATACATTCGTGCAGTTTCGAAGGCATAGTGTTCGAATTTCTCTGAATCGCTTTTTTGACCAGAAGAAAGAACCTGCAGAATTATGCTGAATCGCTCGATCAAGCGAAAATTAACACCTGTGATCTTTGCTGTCGATTCAGGATCTTGAAAAAATCTCCGAGCAGTATTCCCCTCATTTGATGTTCCTCCTCCGTGTTTGGGTTTGTCGATAATCAAACCCATCTCTTTCCGAAATTCTTTCTGGATCCTCAATATCGTGGTCTTCACTTGCATTTTTTGCTCATTGGTGCTCGTTTGCCACTTGAAAAAAAATAAGCGATAAGCAATATTGAGGATAAGAACCATGAAACGTATTTTAGCGTGGAGTGGTGAAAGGCCAAGCTCATAATCTTTCGCAAGAACATCTTTTTTCAACACTTGAATCAGATCATTCATTTCTGTAGGTTTTGCCTTGCACAAATGGCATGTTGCTGCACTTGGTGTTTCTTTGAGATTTTTGGCTACTTTACCATCCAGCATAGTCAATAGCATCTTATGATCAACCTTGCAACTGAATTTTCCAAATGCGATTTTGGTCATAGAAAGTTTTTTTATTTCCTCTTTTATACGGCTGATCTCAGATTTTGTCAATTTTGGAGTCTCTTTAGTAAATTTAAATGCTATTGGTATGCAGAATTTTGTAGATCCCGGGCGAGCGTTCTCCCAAATCACTTCAGTTCAAGAATCCAAGAGAATGGGAACCATAGAGACCATGAAAATACTCTCATCAGACTGCATGCCATCCGGGAGATTTTGTTTGTAAACTCTTTGGCCTGATGCCCCATCACAACCGTATTTTAGATGGAGTGTCAGAGACTTGACATTTTTCTCCAGTATGAAACTCTTGATTGTAGGAATCTCTATCAAATGTTTTACCGTATGATCCAGCAATAACAGTAAGTGCTGAATGGGGAGGATAACATCGCCTTTTCGCATCGATCAGATTTTTATACGGGACAAAAATGTATCCATTTTTGGCTTTCGCTTTGAGGCAAATTATTTCATACTGATGCATAAAAAAATTTGCATCTTCAATTAATGCAATGGCCTCGTCATCAATGAATATGTTGATGCTCTCCTCATCTCATTTTCATCTGTACCATTCAAATGTCGAGTTACTTTGTTCGCTAATTTTGTTTTTCCAGCAGCTCTTAGATTTCTAAGGAAGTCTAGTTGAATCTCAAGTTCAGAATGGCATTCCTGAATTTCTTGAAGCTTCCTTCTTTTCGTTGACGTAGAGCTGCCTGAAAAATCTTCATTAGAACGTCTACTAATCTTTGGTGTAGTCAAAGCAACAGTAAATTTCGTGAGCAGCCATTTGCCGTGTCTACTCTTGAGCTTTTCTTTTTCGTAAAAAGAAAATTTCCAATTTTTCTTGAATGTAGGGATAAAGGACTGTAATACTTTGTCAGTAACTAATTTCATTTGCTTATCATCGACTGAATATTTTTTTTGGATGTGATTCCAAAGCATACGAGATAAATCAGTGTCATTCATTTGGTGATTTTGCATTGCAATATAACACAAGCTCTCCATTGGCACCTCCAGAGAATTCATATTGGAGCGTAGGTTGAAAGAAATAGCATTTATTTTTTTTTAAATAATGAGTAAAAAACGATAAAACGAAGAAATTTCGAGATACTTAAAACCTAGGGAAAAGAAAATTAAAGGAACAAAAAAAGTTGTCATCTCTGAACATCAGGAGATAAAACAACAACTCGTGAGCGAAAAAAAACTTTGTAGTATAAGTGTCAACTTCCTTTATCAAGTGAAATATAAGAATATGAATATTCAATATCACCAGAACATTATTTCCAGTTAACAGTACATAATGAATATTTGTGCAAGATTCTCTATTGTTCCCTACTCGAGTATTCAGTACAAAATATCTGAACGTCCATTTGTATCCTCTCGTTGAATCAAAATCACGTATGCGCATGTAACATGTGTTGCCATCTGGTGGCGACAGGCAGAATATCCTTGGCGGCTAATTCAAATAAAAAAATGATGGGAAAAGAAATGTAAAGGAAGGGCGATACTACTGTACACTGGAATGTCCAGATCCTGGATACCTTGATTTATATCTATATTATTCGTTGATGAAGTTAACAAATTATATAAGATGACAAAAATACATCAAAGTGGATAACAGGCAATGAGATTCCAAGACAATCGGAAGAAAGTTCGGTTCATTTCTGCCTAAAACTGTTCAAATCATGCATTTGTTTATAATTATTGTTAATAAATTTAACAGATTATATCAGATGACAAAAAAACATCAATGTGTATCACAGAAAATGAGATTTGAAGACAACCTGAAGAAAATTCGGTTTGTTTCTGTTGAAACTGTTCAAATCATGCATTTGTTTATAATAATTGTTAATAAATTTAACAAATTATATCGGATACCACATTTTCATGATCACATTTTACTTCATTTCTCTAAACGTGCGATTTCGATGCATAAATATACTTCACAAAAACATAATCCATCATACTGGCTATTTGCTGCAAATATTTGTTTATAACAAATAACTTGACATATCAACACATTTTTTTTGTTCCGCCGACCCTTTTACATCAAACCTGAGGCCTGATGCCACTAAGAAAAATTTTCACAGAGAATTTAATGCTACGAGAATTTAATGTCTTAAGAATTTAATGCTGAATTTAAAAAAAAAAATTGAAAATCGATGAAGAATTGTGACCTACAGGTTATTTTGCACATCGTTTTTTCATTTCGGCCCACTGTGCGCTACTCTGCTGAAAGTAAAAGGATGGAAACGTTATATGTTTAAATCCGTCAGCTATCCATAGATATCCGTTTGAATCCTTCGTCGATACTTCTATATCCGTTTTTATTCATACGGTATTCGTCTATCCTTACTAATCATTATCTTATCCAAAAAAACAATTCGTCTATTTGTTTTTATATTTTTCCATTCGTTTCTATACTTTTCCGTTTCAATCCTTCATTCTCCATCCGTCGTTGATTCCTTATTTATCCTCGAGCTACTTAAACATTTGCCGTAGTCGGCGACGGATAGTAATTATATCCACCCTAATCATTATCTGTCCTTTTCAATCCTCTCTCTAAAAAATAATTGGCTATCCGTTTGAGTCCATCTTTTTCAATCCGCATTTTTATCCTTATCTATCCGTTTTTATGGTTTTCCATTCGTTTCTATCCTTTTCTTTTCCAATACTTCATTCTGTATCCGTCGATGAATCCTTATCTTACCGCTTGCTACTTAGACATTTCCCATAATCTACGATGGATGTAAATCGTATCCGGCCCAATCACTTCCTATCCTCGTCAATCCTCTGTCTGAAGTGTGTATTATCTATCCGTTTTAATACATCTTTTTTAATCCCTCCTCTTGTAATTTTCTTGTAATTTTCAACCAAAAATATGAATTTTGTACAAAAATTTAGAATTTTAAAATCAAAAATATGATTTTTTTTAACAAGATATGTTATTTTCTGCCAAATAGTTTAATATTTTTAAAAAAATTTCATTTTTTCAGTTTAAAATTTTCAGAGTAGGATAAAGGCAAAAATGAATGCAAAATCTTCTTTTATAACTAAAAAAATAGAAAATGGAATGGTTATATGTATATTTTAATTTATCTTAGAGAAAAATATTTATCTTACTCATATTACCAATCTTCTAGCACTTATGAAACGCACAAAAAGTAAATGTGAACTGAACTGAAATGGGCACTGGTCGTTTCTCACAAGCGGTGATAATTTTTCTGTTTAGTATATAAGGACCATTTCTTTCGAACCCTAGCTTTAGAACCCTAATATGATCCTTGTAAAACCCGAGTGTACCTCGAATCAGAAACATTTAGAAACCTTTCAGACACACATTACACGTGCACATCGAAACCTTTTAAACTCTAAGTAAACGAGGACAAACTATAATAAATTTAAGTAGGAACGGATAAAGACGTATTCAATTACCTCTCACGTATCAGAAAGTATTGAAACCGATAAAGATTTCAGAATGTAACAACGGATACACGCTGATTGAAAAGAATGCAAAGTGCTCATCTAAACGGATACAAAAATTCTATCCTTTTGAATTCGCTCATTTCAATCCGTTTGAATACTTTTTTGATCCGAGCTTTCCTATCTGTTTGAATACTTTTACTTCCTGCAGGGTAGGTAGGCTCCACGCTGCGAGTAGAGGGCTACTTTCGTATACCTACCACGAATGACCCTTTCATTGTTATGAAATTACAATAACTGAAATCATAAAGACTCGAGCTCAATTAAATTTTCATTAGCTAAATGAACTTCGTGACATAATTCAAAGAAAATGAAAACAAAGTTTTTGACAATAGGTTAATATCTGAATTAATAAATTAAATATTTACTAGTCTTGTGAATGTAATAAAGTGCCATAACTGATGAAGTTATTATCCGATTTTCTTTTATCTTTTTTTAGTGTTCCTTTTTTGATCTAAAAAATTTAACGTAGTCTATTAAATTTCAATGTATTAATATTTTATGAAATTTTAATTTTTCTCAAGCGGCTCTAATATTCTAACAACAGGAAGGTAACGCGAAGCAAGCAACCGAGCCTGAACGACCGGCGTCCAGTGTTTCTCTTGTGTTCCAATATTGTGAAAAAATTTGAGGCTGGCGACCCTGCCGCTCCCCAGAAAGATCAAAAAAATTTTGAGTATCGCTGGCTTAGACTGACAGTTGAAGTATTTTGACGTTGTATGTTCGTTGTGTGGAGCTCCGTGTGTGTATTTGTAAATCGGTCGATTATTATTGTGGCGAGATTAGTGTGGACTTACTGTATCGCTGTTCTTCTGACGTCACGACTTTGCCTTTGAGTGTGATCGCTGCTTGCTGTCATAAAAGTCGGAGCTAAATTTTGCGTCTAGCACGCTTACTTATCTATTTTGTGTGACTTTTTGAAGGCTTCGCACGATCCCATGCTTTTGGTCAATTGTGCGATGCCAGTAGCATATGAGTGCGTAACTTTGGAGTCAAATTCTTTCGCTCCTTTTTCTACGACCACACGCTAAGTTTAAATATCGGCTGCATGTGTTAACTACAATTTCGCCTAATTTTTATTTATGGCTGTGCAGTGCTCTCAATCCCGAAAAACTATATCCTGTTTTTCCTCTCCTCTTCTCCCTCTAACAACTAACTAACCAGCCTATAATTCCCAATCCTTCCTTGCTGTCAGTTTGCCTTTGATTATTTCCATTATTATTCGACTCTGAAAGTGTTTCTGCTCAATTGTCTCCATTTCCCCTGCTAATCTTCCCTCTTTTCAGTGAAATTTATTTTTGGGTTCCTTCCTTTTGTATGCAAACTGACTGTAGCTTTAGTATTTTCCAAATTTGATCCTCTTTTTTTGTTCTCCCCTGCTTTATGCTGCAGATTTGGTAACTTACCTGCGCACCTGGCTTTTTTTATTAATTATTTTATTTGGCTATTTTACCTACATCCTTGTCATGCCTTTTTTATACGGATTCTTATTTTAATTTGCATGCTCAATCTTATTTTAGCTCATTTTACTTAAGGGGCCCGCCCTGTGAACTGCATATAGGGTAATCGGATACCTCCCCCCCCCAATTAAAATTTTTTTCTCTACGAGTGTATCTCAGCTGATCGCCATGTCTACTTTTGGAAGATATAAGGGCTTGGGTAGGAATTGAACCCAAGGGGAACCTCAACCAACCCCTATAGGTAGAGGTTTACGGGGAAACCCCTTGCCTGGAGGCCGTACTGTTGCGGCGATGGAGGGTGTTCCTAGAGCTAACGCTCTCATCAACTCTAAAGCCAGTGGGTCGAAATTGTTCTTTCCTGCGAATAAGCGTTCGCCTTTCATAAGAGCAAATCCCTCGATTAGGACTCCTCCTTTCTCTTCCTCGCTTACAGCGGAGCAAATAGAAGAAACCTCTCCTCCGCGGGATATGTTTTCTTCCCTTGTGTCCTCCCGGAGGAATGAGAACAAGTATGTTGGACCGGCTGTTCCTGATTTACTGTTTTGGATTTAATTCTCTGGATTAGGGTCCCATACTCCTCCAACATTAACTTCTCGGAACCCTTTCCCCCTTCTTATATTGTACTCATGAAAAATTCGAATCCTAACAGGAGTATAAGCAGGTATGATGCCCGTGTCCTCGTTGATTCTATTGACGTGATTGTAGTTGAGGGTAGGAGAGTTTTCAGAAATGGTTGTTTGTTCCCTTGCTACCTTCTATTTTGCGGATAACATCTATAATCGCAGTGTCCATTTCATTAAACCAGGATGGTTCCCCTTCTGATATGGATGCATTCTCCTACTTCACTCGGAAGAGTCCCTCGTAGCATTTTTCTCTCAGGCTTCTCCTTTGCTCTCACCTCTGTTATTCCCTCTCCTCGTAGATGTGTTAGGTTTCAACGTTTCAGGCACGTTTCTGACCAGTGCAGGGGTGCTAGACTGGTCTACGAATTTCGTGGAGAATTTTACTGATCAAATGAGTGCTCTAACAAGCTCATTGGTACCCGGTGCGCTAACTGTAGTGGCTCGCACCTTACTTCCTCAAGGATATGTTCGGTCTACCAGTACAAGTTTGAAATCATGAGATTTAAATACTGGAATGACCGTGGTTTCGATCGGGTTGAGGAGAGAACTAAACTGGCTATTGCTTCTGCTCAGGAAGCCCCCTCTGCTGCTCCCACGGTGATGGAATTGGTTGATGGCTTGGAGGTGCGTAATTACTCTGGCGTATAGGAGATTGTCGATAACTTAATCGATGCGCTTCAAGCTAGTATGAATTCTATTAAATCACTCATTGATAGCCCTCTCTACGGTGGCCAAGGCCTTGCGCCTATTGGTGACATTGAAGCATCCATTGGAGCGTCTCCTTCTTCCGGGCTACCTCATCCTCGTTTTAATGTGTCTGTTAGAGATCTAAGACCCACTCGAACTAGCATTGTTGCCTTTTGGCTCGCTCCTTAGTTTTTCAAAACGTGGCTAATACTAGTTTAATAATAGTTAGCTAATTATTTTAATTATTATTTAATCAATCAAGGATGAAGATGACCAACACAAAATCCTTTAAATTTTCTAACTGGAATATCCACAGTGTATGCAGGAAGGAAGCGGAGATCTCCGCAATGTTGTCCGAATTTGACCTGGATATTTTGTGCGTAACTGAGACCTGGCTCACCTTTGATTATGTCTGGGAATTTCCCGGCTATTTCACTCACAGCTGTGACTGTTCTCAAGGTAGAGGTGGTGGCTGTATTGATTAGGAATGAACTACTATTTAGTTTCCTGAATTTACGTGGTTATTGGCTTAGTGAAATTCATGCGGTTGGAATTGTGGTTACTACGTCCTTTAAATCTGTTGCTATCTTTTTGGTTTATTCTGCCCTGCTTGTCACTTTAGGCTACGATTCTTGGTGTGATCTCATTGGCAGTGCCGATCTCTGTGATGTTATCCTCCGATTCAGAGATTTAAATTCCGACTCCCCTGTGCGGGCTTCCCAGTGAGACATTTTCTCCTCTGACCATTTACCAGACGTAGGACAAAACCAGTTCTGTGATTCTGTCAATCCTTCCAGTGGCTTTATTCGAATATGGCGAACTGTGCGGTCGCTGCCGTCTCGTTGCGGGGCCACTCAGCTCTGATCAGGAAGATGCAGGAGGCTCTTGCAAGGCTCGCACAGCCTCGGTCTTGATGGAATCACCTACGAGATTTTCTGGGGCTTGTCTGACGCGGTTTTGAGCTTCATCCTCTCTCTTTTCAACAGAATGTATGCTCTATCCATGTTTCCGAAGGCTTGGGTTGACCCTTATTTCATCTTCATTCCCAAGCCTGCTGGTAACGGGTTTCGTCCAATCTCCCTGAAGTCTAACATGTGTAAATTGTTTGAGAGATCGGTTCAGCGCAGATTAGAGTTCAAGGCTGAGAGGGAGGAATGGATCCTGAGATTTCAGTATGGGTTCAGGAGAGGTAGATCTACGCTGAACTGTGTGTCGAGAGTTACTACTGAGATTATGGGAGGTTTGGGAGAGGGCGAACCCACCCTGGCTTTTTCTATCGATGTTAAGAGCGCATTTAAGTTGGTCCTGCCTGGGGTCCTAATTCAGAATCTAAAGGACCTTGGGGTTGCGGAAAGAATGACTAACTTTAAATCATTTCTGATCACTAGAAGGAGACTATTTTTCTCCGAAAGGGGCGCTCCTCGTGAGTGTGGCGGTTGGGTTCCTCAGGGAGGTGTCCTGTCACTTATCCTATTCGATCTTGAATTGCGTAAGCTTGGTTACCATTTGCCTGTTGGGGTGAGGGTTAGTCAGTATGCGGGTGACTTGCTTTTGATGGCAAGATATAAGGATATTGTGTTCGCTCTGGCTCTTCTTAAGGAAGCTTTTGAATCTTTAATCCCGTGGCTGGGTGAGTTGGGCCTTTCCATCTCCTTCCCGAAGATGTGTCTTCACTTGAGCTCGGGTGGTATTAGAGGACATTTTCCTGGAGGTGGGTGGCCAGCGGATTGTCTGTAGGTCAACCTTGATGTACTTATGGATTCTGTTGGACATGCGCCTGACCTGGGTCCCGCACGTTAAATACATTGCTAAGAGCGCTTTTAGAGCCATTAGTGTTTTGCGTGTTATTGTTATTGCTTGACACTAATGATCGTTTATTTGATCAGGATGATGAATTAGTAAGAGTTGGGTGGGTTTTTTGAGAAAGGCTAACGTCATTCTGTAATTTTTCGAAAGAATTTATGAAGAAATTCTTAAGAAGCTTTAAAAGAATTTTTCGCTTGATACTTTTCCCTCCAAGAATTGTCTTTCCCTCCCTGGTGTCCATGCCTTTTACTCTCTGGCGTACTCTCCGTTCCATCCCTGGTGTTCTTTCTTTCTCCTGCCTGGTGTGCTACGTTACGATGCGCTTACTTAGTGCGTTAGGACAAGTGAACGTGACAGGTTAGTTGTGGCCATTAGCTGTATAGCAAGAAGCCACAAATAAGAAGAAGAAGATTGTCACTCAAACTTCTGTCAGTATATACCTGGCGTTATTCTTCAGTTCAGAATTGCACCCTAACCACTCATAGCTTTAGTACAATAGAGAAAGTTCTCCATTACTCTTCGAAGACAGAAATGGTGAATATTTTCTTTTGTTAATTCATATATTTCCCTAACTTAATATTTATTAATCAAGTATAGATTTTAAAATCTTATTCTTAAATCCATGAAGAATGTGTGGTGACCAGTTCAAAAGTAAAATAAAGTTTTAAGTATGTTTCAAAGTTTCACAAAGTTCATGAATTTTGTACATTTTTATCAAAAATAGCGTTTTTTAATGGTCAGTTTTATCAATAAATTTTGAAGTTTTTAAACAGATTATATTAGAAAATCCGCTTTCAGTCTACAATGAAAGGATTTCTCCAAAAGAAGTAAAGTCGGTAAACTAAAAGTGGTTTAAATTTGAAGTTGAAAAAATATATTTTCCTATGTTAAAATGACGAAAACTCCATAATAGCTGAACAATGCAATTCGCACTATCTAATTGTTGTTGATTTTTTTTTAAGTGAGTAGTGTTGCATTACACGAACTGCGTTAGCGCAGATGTACGGGGATATACGGGGATATCCCATTTGATCCCATTTTTCTCCCAGGTTATCCCAATGATATCCCAGGGATATCCCCAGAATATCCCTGGGACATTTGAATATCCCGGAAACGTCCTGGAGATATCCAAATTTCCGCCTTGCGGGATATCCAACGGGTTATCCCTGGCATATCCTTGGGACAACCTGGGAAATATATGAGATCAAATGGGATATCCCGGTATATCCTATTGCTGTGAGGGCGGTCCGAGTTTTACCTGCTAGCCGGGCGGCCCTATTCCTTCGTTTTCTGAACTGCGCCAGGGGCCAAAATACAATGCCTATCCGACTAATGGAGTGCTCCTCCTACATTTTCCTGGATAATATTTATATAAATTGACCCTGTTCCTTTTAAGTGATGTTAAATAAAATACGTTATCTGCATTTTCTAAATTTTGCAATTAGTAATTTAGAAATATTATATTCAACATCTACTATTTTGGCGACTTCTACGATATTTGATTCGCCTTAATGAGTCTTTATTTGGATTAAGAGTCCAGTTTCAGTAATATTTCAAAATAATAAAATAAGAATTGTTAAACAATATATTAAATAATAGTGATAGTGATAGTTTAATTAAAAACTGTTGTCTCTTCTGGCGTATCTCATTCCATTTACGAGATACGTTGTAATCATTCCAATTTTAAGCATTTAAAAAAAAGTTAGATATCTGAACCCTTGCGGACCAAGTAAACGGAAAGGATACTCTACAGCGTATCGTTATAATATCCACATAGTATTGTTTCTGCATCATGCAATAAAAACGAACAAAAAAACAGTAAGATGGGTTTCTTTTCAGCAGTTGATAGGCATTATCCTTTGGCAACTAAAAATGTTGGCTGGGTGCTAGTTAATGACATTTAAAAAAATTTTTTAACACTTTAAAAATACTTCTCCAAATACTCCAAGACATTCTAATGGAAAATTTAATGTAGAATCCGAATTGCAATAAGCTAAATGCCCATCTTGCTTTTTTTTGAGTTTTTGTTGCATTATACGGAAGGGATACTTTGAGGATACTATAAGGATACGCTGTACAGTATCCTTTCCGTTCACTCGGTCCGCTAGGAAATAATGGAAACACGTATTATTATTATTATTATTATTATTATTATTATTATTATTATTATTATTATTATTATTATTGGCCCACCATCCATCCCACAGGTACTCATGACCTGGTACTTCGCTACTAAACACGGTCG
>JAAAKG020138188.1:0-12700 GCA_010014905.2 Druon quercuslanigerum
AAAAATTAACAGATTCAACGTTTGTTCATTCCGAATCAATTTAATGCAAAACAACACATCTTATTGCAAGATTGATCGCAACATAACCTGTGAAGTGATTAATCAATCTGATCAATCTTTAAAATAATAATTCGTGTTGTAAATTTTCTTGAAATTTTGGTCAATGGAAACGTCTAATAAAACAATTAGCAGCGGGAAAATTAAATCTGTATATAATAAAAATGAATATGGGACGCACATTTTCTGAATTATTTGTTGATTATTTAATTATGTAATGCAGAATGTTACGAGAACTGTCCCTTAAAGTCACAATTACATTATTTTGAATTTTAAACGCCCAATCCACTTTTATAAATGAAAATACTTTTGTATGTTAACCAAGGTATCCATTTCAGCATTTAGATACTCTGTTTCGATGTCTAGTTGATTTATCCTAAGTTTAAATTTTACTTACAATGCAATGAACAGTCTGAGTGAACTAAAACGGGCGACAGGAGCAAAGGTTACGAATAATTGTAGTCCAGGTTGTTGTGCAAAACCCTTTGCCACAACGCGTGCCTTTCATCGTTTCAGTTTTTCTTCGGGACCATATTTATTCATAAGAACAGTCCGGCACTTTATCACCTTTTCGTTCGTTGGTCTGTCGACTAGATCAAAGGCCTGGTTCAACATCAGACTCCTAATCTTCTCGTATATGGCATATTCCCATTCGTCCCCGTCAGGCCCATTCAGGGCCTGCTGCAATGGGACCTCGCAGGCATTCCAAGCAATACAGGATTCCTTCAGCAACTCTAGGACGTCAGTATTCTCCTCCCATCCAAGAAATTCTTTGTCGCTGGAGTTAGCAGGCTGTTGGTGCGCAGCATTGGCAGCATCATTTATAGGTGGTTCAACAACGACAGGAGTATCCTTAGCTGAATGTCATTGAGAATATTCTCATCCATTTTGCGTTCGACAAGAAATTCCACCGCGGGTGCAATTCATGGTGTTTCTTGAATGTTTCCTGTAAATTATTCTTTCATGAATTGCACATCACGTGTTATGCGGATTTTTATATCAGACGGAATCCAAATCCGGTACTCGTTATCGAGACGATACGCAGTAACCCCGAATTTTCTCAAATGTCTCAAATCGGGCTGCTTACCTGTCCATTTCTCGTGCGGTGTTTTCATTCCCAGTGGCTTGGTAATACATCTGTTCCGTATGTAGCAAGCGTTGGCGGCAGCTTCTCCCCAAAATGATGCAGACAGTCCGGAATCTATCAGCATACAACGTGCTGGTTCAATCAGAGGCCGAGTTTTGCGTTCCGCGATTCCGGATTCGTTCAAAATTCGGTTCATGCCTGAGTTGATAAACTCTGTACCGTTGTCGGATTGAAGTGCTTTGATCTTTAACCCAGTGTGCGTCTCTACGAGGTTCTTGTATTCCAGGAATTTTGAAACTACGTCAGATTTGTTGCGAAGTAGGTAGTGTTCTGTCCAACGGCTGTAGTCGTCCGTAAAGGTCAGAAAGTACCGTGCTCCATCGAATGACGCTGTCCTCATGGGGCCACACAGGTCGGTGTGAACGGTTTTGAGAAGAGAAGATGATCCTTGGCTTTCTTTTGGAAATGGTTTACTGGTGATTTTTCCGGCTGCACATGTCTCACATGTTTGGCAGCTAGGATCAACCTTAAAGTCAAGTCCTGTCACTCTTTTTATCATGCGCGACACACGCGACGTCAGATTGCGGACAGTATAACCCTTGTCCACAAATTTAGCAACCGACAATAGATTGGTACGTAAAGTCGGCACGTGAAAAGTATTTGGCAATAAGAACATTTTATTCTTCTTACCGTCTGATGCCACAATACGGACGTCCCCTTTTGCTGTGACTTCAGCGGTCGTGTCACTTGCCAACTTCACTCCACTACACATCTTGTGTGATTCTGTGAAGAAGTGTCTATCCTTGCTTAGGTGTGAGGTACACCCACTGTCGATGCACCATTCGTCACCAATCGTGACGTTGTGTGGCGAGTCTTCTAGATGATTGGAGATTTCACTCACGAGGAATGCGTCGTTGACATTATTTGCGTTTGCTTCTTCCGTTTTCATCTTTTTAAAGCACTTGGAGGTTCTATGGCCTATTTTTACACAAAATTCACACTTTATTCTCTCTCGTTGTGGTCCCCGATCCTTGCCTTGTCGTTCCTTGGCGAACATGGCTCCGTTGTCATCACTTTTGTGTTCTCTGGCGAAGCTCTCTTCGATTATTTTTCCGATTAGTTTTTCGATATCTGGTAATGTTTCATGTGATTTCACGGCGCAGCAAAAATTGTCGTAGCTACTTGGTAAACTGTGCAGTAGCATTATTGTCAATAAATCATCATTGATCTTGATGTCCATTTGTTCTAAATTGTCAACGATGTTCATGAATCGTGACAGATGATATCGAATATCGTCGCTATCACGCATTTTTTGTGAGAGTAGCTGCTCCAGGAGTGTAGCTGTTGTTGTTGGGCCCTGGGACGCGTATATGGATTCGAGTTTTATCCAAACGCTGTGCGACGTTTCGCAATTCCGAATGTGTTTCAATTGAAACGCACTAATTGACAGAATGAGATCCGATTTGGTCATTCGATCTTCATGTTTCCAGGTGTTGAGTGCCTCTCCCTCATTTTCTGGTTTGACCTTTTCTTCATAAACATATGGCTATGTTCCCTTTTTCGTTAGGAGAGCCTCCACTTAAATTTTTCAGGTTTCATAATTTTTCGTTGATAAGGGTTCGATTCGTAACGAACTGTGTGAATTAGATTGAGTCTGAGCCAGCTTGTAGTTTTCGCGTACGTGTTCCTTGCAATCATGCTAGTGATGAAAAAAGGTTCTTTCGTTTTTCTTTTCTCTCTCACGGCAGAAGCACTAAGGACGTTAACAATTGCAAATGCATGAGAACATTCACTTTGCTTAAATAAGCCACCGATAATAATTTAATGACGAAGTGTGAAACTTGGAATTGAATCGCGCACGTGGGCATCCGATGCGATGGCGTCGGTTTTCCTTTGTTTCGAATTCGATTGATATTCGTCAAATACGACCTCTGTGCCTATAACCTAATAGCGAGTAAATCAGCGGGTAGACGATTAATCACACAACTGAGTAGAATATGAACTCGATTTATTGTAAAATAATAACATTACTGGACCGTAAGTAACCTGTCTCGCGATTCACACAAGAATAAATAAAAACGAACGTAGTTGAAACAAAAGAAAAGGATACAGTGGTAACATCTATTCCAGAATTAGAAAGGGCGCGAATTGTAAATTCTTATAGAAAATAATTACACGGAAACAAAAGTTTGACATTAGGGATGATCTCTCACTCGGTTCATAATAACGCAGCTCAAGCACTCACGAAAACCCGGAAACGCTCGCAGCACTTAATGGAGATGGCTAGACCCCATGTTCCGAACACGAGGCGAATCTTTAGTGACTTCTGTTCAGTAAATTTCTAACGTATAGAAATGAACAAAAGGATATATAGAACCACATAGAGCATGCGCTACTTTGGAAAGTTAGAACGTATAAATCTTTATATTTACAAGTTGAATTTCGCCGTCCAATCAGATCCATCGCCTGGATAACATAGACAGGTATCGCATGGAAGTCGAGGTTTGCAGACTCTTATATTTTTGTAAAGGCACCTCGGTTCATATTTACAATTACCAATTTTGGCTTTCGGAATACATTTAGCCTGTTAAATTTATACATAAAAAATAGTCAAAGTTTAAGTACACCTGTTCAGTAGCATTCCAGCGAGAGGTCTTTAATACAGAGAGACTTTTCTTTTGTGACGGATAAGGGGCTCAGTGCCCGCTAGCGACTCTGTTGCACGATGATCTCGGTCGTCCGAATATTAGCGACCTCTAGTTCGGTGCAGACGGAAAATGTACCCAGATTCAAGTATAATTCCGTAGAATCATCTCCACTGACCCTTGCTCTAACGTTTTACATAGACTAATTTTAAGAGTTTACAGTTTCCTGGGACGAGGCATTTTTAAGAGACGGGTAAAAAATATGTAACCCGTACACCGGGCATACTGACACTCCATAAAAATAAACTCTTTTAGCCAAAAAAAGTTGGTGATTAATTATTTGGATTGTTTTCATCAAACTGACAATGTATTTTCTTCGGCTTTGACAGCGGTTGACGTCACGCCACACGTTTTAAGCCACGAGTGCGCCGCATTTTCGTTATGAAATCAATAAAATTAAGTTTTTATATCACATTTGAATTCTTTGAAGCCAAACAAAGTTTTTGTGGATGACCCTGTTCCTGACAGGGGTGGTTCACATAAAGTTGTATCTCAGTTCGAAGTAGGAAAAAGTTGTATCTGAGGGTGGAGGGAAAATGGAAAAACTTGGGGAGATACGATAAGTTTAAAAAAGGTATTGGTTATGGGCATTGGATGATTCTCGATTCACGCACATTTTGGCACACCAAAAGGGTGGAAGTGTCAGAAATGAGAGAAAGAAAATTATGTATGGTATATTAAGCGGCATGAGGTGGAAGAAAAGCAGCATAAAGTTGGGGGAAAGTTTTATAATGTTGTGGTAAAGTGGCATATGTTTGGGGTAAAAAGCTATAATAGTGGATGGCGATTGCGCCAAAGTCATGTCATAACTGTTGCTATGAATATGTGAATGAAGGGGGAAAAAGCCAAAGATGGTAGAGGATCATTCATAAACTACCTTACGCGTTTTTCTTTTGATTAAAGAAAGGTAATAATAAAATTTCCGTAGGATATGAGCGATCCCTAGGGCATCGTGACCGCATTGGTGGATGATACGGATGGTTGGGGTTAGTGGAAACTTGGATTTTAATAATGTTGCATACCCTGAGGTAATAATGTGGCACATAAGGAAACGTTTCACAGCGGCGACGGCAAAATATTTTTATAATAGAGCTAGATATACAGGGTGTCCAAGAACTAAATATCCGGACTTATATGGCTGTATAGAACTAAAAATAAAATATATCGAAAGTGTCTTTTCCAAAAATGAGTTAAGTTGTAGTTTTTAAGTTAGAAAATATTCAAGTTGGGCCAATCAGGAGCGTGGTATAAACACTCGTGCCTGCGTGAGCGGGTGCCCAGCGCTTATTTCGTGACCGCGGTTCTTTCGCCGCGTAGCAATCTTACCTGGGCTTTCGCTCCAATGTAAGGTACGGGATGCCACGCTGGGGTAAGAGAGCTCAATAGCGCGCTCACATTTCGAGTAAAAAAAGAACAAATTCGCACGGCAGACAGAAGGGTGAAGTTTGATTACTAAAGCGAAAGAAACAACCCTTGCAAACTATATACACTAAGGTGATAACCGACGGAAACTAACTAGCCTCTAGTATTGGTGCACTTAGCAAATTTTTATAAATTTACAATTACGATACACTCTGTTCTAGGAGAAATGTTATGCATTTACTCGGAAAGTTTCAAAGAAAACCTCATTTTTCCTTTTTGGCACAACAGTGGGCAGAAAACACTAGGGTGGACTCACCTATTAAACCGTCCAATCGCCGTTGTTCTTGATAATGGCCTGGCACCTTCCGGGCATGTTTTCGACTAGTTTTTCGGCATATTCCGAAGATAGAGAGCGGCACACCTCCTTCATTCGTCGAGAGAGCTGCTCCAGGGTGTATACACGCCTTCCTGCAAGTTTTATCTTCATGACACTCCACACATTTTTATTGCATTCGCATCAGGAGACTGTGAAGGTCAGTCCAAAGTCGTGATGCCATTTTTCGATTTCCAGGACGTGCAGAGGCGACTGCAATGTTTGGGGTCGTCCTTTTGAAGGATCCAATCCTCATTGCTGGCTCCAAACATCTTCTTTGCAGGCTTCGCAAAACCACGTTTGTAGATTTCAAGCATTTTTTAGTGCTGAGGTTCTCAGTGACAAGCTCTGAATAGCCAAAACCGCGCTGTGAGAAGCTTCCCAAAACATAGATCTGCATGGGGTGTTTAACAGTTCGCTGGAGGAAACGCTCACCAGCATGCTTCTTATGGCGTTTATACTAACGTTTAGTCCCTTCTCCACGAGCTTATCTTTGGCTACACGCAGCTGGAGAGTTGGGTTGCGCTTCAATAGTGCAATGATCATCGTATCCTCCTTACTGGACGTTGCTCGCGTCTCTCCTTTCCCTGGCAGCTGAATATGAAAGATGTGATGCACGTATAGCTCAATTTTGTGTAATATCTGAGACTTTGAACGAGACTGAAACGAATTGCGGTTGCGTGCCTCGTAGCCTTTCGAGCGTACAGTCAGACCATATATGCAAGGATAAAAAACTTTGAAGCTCCGAGAAAACGCGCAACTTTTCTTGTGGAACGTACTGTAAAAGCAAAGAATATTTCTGGAGAGATCATTATTTTAATTTAAACTATTGTACCTAGGGATATAAAACGGTTTCGGTGAATAAGAGCATACTAATTCCTTGGGTGACACAATTCTTCAATAGGTGCGTTCAGAACATGCCCCAGGAACCAACCAGTCAAGGTCACTTAACCAAATTTGTTTTGCGCGGTTTAAGAAATTTGTTCCATCGCATACGTAGAGAGATAAATATATATATTTTAATAATCAAGTACTTTGGAACCCATAATTTTCATATCAACTCAATATACAGCGTTACTAAGAAACATTGTACAATTTCCAAAGAGCTGAAAGCTTTTGACCCCGCTGATGTTTCCATCCACTCAATGACCTGTGCAATTATGTACTAATATCCTCAAGAAACTACCCTTGCAGTAAGATCGATACAAATTTAGTTTAAGGGGTGTTATAAATATATGTTTATCCTTACTAAAAAGGAATGACAAAAGTCCGGAATGATAAAATTTGTTGGTCCCACTGATTTTTTCATCAACTCAATGACCCAGGAGATGATGTTATAAAAACCTCAAGAAAGCATTGTCGAAGTAGTATCAATCTAAATTCACTGTAAAGGGTGTCGAGAATATTTTGTACTTTCCCTAATATCAAAGAATTAAAAATTTCGAATTGATTACAGTTTTTGGCCCACTGATCAAAAGGGTCTTTGGAAAGATTCGTGATAAAATCAGTAATGATATAATGTTTTTTGATACAAAAAACGCCTTTAATAGATGTAAAATGTTATTGGGAGAATAGAAGAGATACCAAAATTATTATTTCATTTTGCTTCCCTTGAGGTATTAATCTGAATTATTTTATGAAATATTAATAAATTTCTGTTATTTTAGGATTATCTTCGCAATTATTATTTTACAAATGACTTTCTATAAAAAAACAGTTAATGTGAAGATTGTAAAGCAAGAAGTATTTTGGAGGCATGTTTAAGGAAAGGTTTAATGGCACTTAAGAGCTTCATTATCAGCTAAATTTTAATCTGATTATTATTAAAATTTGATAGATCCTTTAGAGGGTCTTTAAAATGCTTCGTGCGAAACGCAGTAATGATATGCATTTTTTCTGATACAAAAAACGCGTCTAACACACGTAAAATGTTAGCGGGAGAAGAAAGGATACACATGGGTAAGAAGGATTATAGTTGGGACATTAAAAAAAAGCGGTGGTTTGTGTCTGTAGAAAAAGACGGGAAGAGCAAGGCTGGGGAGTAATTAGGAGGTGGATGGAAAAAAAGAAGGAAAAATTGGTTTTAATAGGAGAGGTTTGGAATGCATTGATCGGTGAACAAAGGGAGAAATATAAGATGAAGAAAAGGAGGAACACATAAGGAGCTCCAAACATATGGAGACGGATATGTAAAATCTTGGAAAATGCATTTTTATGGTAAGAGGGAACGGAAGCCCTGTAAGGTCGCTCAATTGTAAAATTAGTATTATTAGTGTTTATATTACTAGAGGCGAAATAGTAGAATATAAGTAGTTGTTATGTTAGACGAAGAATAGAATGTAAATATATATACCCATAAAAGAGGGAGATTAAATACATACATACAAACGTACAGTAATGATATGATTTTTTTCTGATACAAAAAACACTTTTAATAGACGTGAAATATAATCGGGAGAAGAGAAGATATACAAAAGTGATTAATTTATTTTAATTCCCTTGAGGTATTAATCTGAATTATTTTATGAAATATGAATAATTTTCTGTTATTTTAGGATTATCTTCGCAACAATTATTTTACAAATGACTTTCTATATAAAACCAGTGAATGTGATGATTGTGAAGCAAAAAATTTTTTTAAAGGCGAGTTTAAGGAAAAGTTTAATGACACTTTAGAGCTTAAATAGAGGCTTAATTTTAATCTGATTATTACTTAATTTTTATAGGTCCATTAGAGGGTCCATAGAATGCTTCGTGTAAAAATTAGTTATGATATGATTTTTTTTCGATACAAAAAAAGCGTTTAATAGACGTGAAATACTTTCGAAAAATATTCTCTTACAAATATAGGATGTACTATGCTTAACTGTATAACTAGCCCATTACTTTCTCGCTTTACTCACGTATTTTCTTTGGCGAAAAAGGGACGTCGACAGTTGCCTGTGGCTAAGTAACCGTGCTCTATTCATGATTTGGGAAATATAGTTTGAAGGGCGCTAA
This sequence comes from Druon quercuslanigerum, assembly GCA_010014905.2. Taxonomy (NCBI): domain Eukaryota; kingdom Metazoa; phylum Arthropoda; class Insecta; order Hymenoptera; family Cynipidae; genus Druon; species Druon quercuslanigerum. Next base: position 8,585 of record JAAAKG020138188.1, read on the forward strand.
TCATATAAAAGGAGTTGAGATTATTTACAATGTTTCAATTATGTATTCTACCGCTTGAAGAAAAAGTGGACCTACAGTAAGTAAATCGTTATTACTTTACCCCCCATCAGGCTCAACTCAGATTCTCCGAGAATTTTCATATAGGTTTAGAAAAAGGCCGTTTTTAATACAAAAAATCCGTCCGCATCGCGAGCACATTCTCACAGCGCGCATCAAAGCATCGACGACAATAATTTGGTGCTTGTGAATTTTCTATTGTTAAAGCTCCTTCGTCTTAAACGCACACATTCTCATCACGTATTTTGTGCTTCGCACTCGAGTTTATTCCACAAATTGTATATCATTTCCATAAATGTATATTATTACAATTCATAAAATGTATTGGTAATAAATCATACGTAGTTTCATTGTCTCGTTTTAAAAAATGCGCATTTCTTAAAAAATACTTTCGTTAAAGATAATTTTATTGACACTTCTGTCGTTTTTTCCAAAACTGAGTTTTCTGATTTCCAATTTTATTTTTATGATTTCAACGTTACGCATACGGTCTACTCAGCAGTCTTACTGTATTTTAACTTCTAAATTATATCCCTAACCTCACTGACATAGAATTTCTCAATTGAATTTTCTATCGTATCGTGTTCTACATCGCACTTGTGGCCTCTATTGTATTATCTCCTAAACCCTGATGAGAATGTAGAAAATTATTCAAAATTTTCGCAAATTTTCAGTTGCGTTATTAAGACATAGGGAAAGTACATGAGAAAGTACCTACTTCGACATGTTGGAAGATGGCAACTCGAGCTGCCCCCCCCCCCTCCCCCATTTACTGAAATTTGGGAGTTGTTTAAAGTCTCCTTAAGGGAATGTTTTTAACAACTATACAGATTACAGGATGGCCGCTGGACTGCGAAACCGGGAATTTTATGAGACCGAGAAAACCGGGAAATGACGGGGAATTTATTTTTTGACCGGGAATTTTACAAATTTATAGACAAAAAATTCCTTTAACTTTGATTCCAATTTTTTTTTATTAATTAGTTAAACTGTGATTATTTCAAGTAGGTTATCATTCAGTTTGAATGCGTAATTCAAAAATCTTATTTTTAAACAAAATTTTAAATTCAGTTTTCAAGACTTAAAGAATTAAAAATTAGAAGCCTTTGAAATCGAAGATTTTTCATAACAAACATTTTTATTTTATGGGTTCTAAGTATAAATTAATAAATCATTTTTTAAATTGAATTGTACTTTCAAATGTAAAAAATAAATAATAATTTTCGCATTTGGAGAAAGCATAAAACAAATGTAAGCACCCAATTGAAACTTTATAAACTATTTTGAATTTTAAAATAATATATTTATAATTAAAAGCTGTTATTAAACAATTTCAGTATAAATAACGCTTGAACACCTATTATTCTTAGTAAAAATGCGAGTCAGTTGAAGAGACATTTAGAAGATTTGAAAAAATTCACATGAATTACAAATTTGAAATGATTTCCAATAATTTAAACCAAGTGTCTACGTGTGTCGACTAAATCCGGCTATTCGTGCAGAAATTTCAGTGCAAACAGCTCAGGGCGTCATTTGAAACAAAATGTACATTTTGCCAGATTTCAAGCAACAAATTTAGAAGCTTTTTAAGAATTTTTAAAGGGCTTCAAAAGAATAAAAACATTTCTGAAAATTGCTAGCAAAATTGTAAATGATTTTTTATTTTGAAACATTATTTGAAATTCGAATAACTTTAAAAGATGTTCAGAAGTTGTGAAAAACTTTTAATAATATTTTTAAATTTGACCAAATTTGAAACAACATGCAGATGTTTCAAGGTATTGAAATAAAATTTTAAAGAATTCTAAAGATTTCCAAACTATTTAACTATTAATTTAAACAGGGAGTTTTCAATAGTTATAAACAGAATATATTCAGCAAAATAATAATTCTGACTTGGAACCGGGAATTTTCAAATTTTAACCAATTCTGAGCTAGTACTGAAAATTTTCGAAAAGGAGTAAAATTCTGAATTGGAACAGGAAATTTTTTCAAAGAATACTTATTCTGAGTTGAAGCAGGGCATTTTTAAATTTTAACCAATTCTGAATTAAAACTGGTATATTTATCCAAAAGAATTGTAATTTTTCTTGTAACAGGGAATGTTTAAATTTAAATAATTTCGGAGCTGAAAGAGGGAATTTTTTAATAGAATTAATTCTAAGTTTAAGCGGGATATTTTCAAAAAAAAATTAAATCATGAATTGGAACATGGAATTGTACAAAAAATTCTTATTCTTACTTGAAACGGAACATTTTCAAAAAGGATTATAATTCCGGATTTGAACAAGGAAGTTTCAAGTTTTAACCAATTCTGAGTTGGAACTGAATTTATCCAAGAGAATAACAATTGTCAATGGAAAATTAAATTTTTCAAACAAAATTATTATTCTGTGTTGAAACAAGGTATTTTCGAAAAAATTAAAATTATGAATTGGGACAGGGAATTTTACAACACAACTATAATTGTTAGAATTAGTTGACATAAAGAATTTTCGAAAGGAATTAAACTTCTAGATTTGACCAAGGAATTTTCCAAAAAGATTTAGAATTCCGGATTTAAACAGGGATTTTTCAATTTTTAACCAATTCTGAGCTGTAATTAGAATTTAAAATTGCTTAAAATGGTATAATTTTGAACACTTTTAAATTCATTGATTGATTCATGAATTTAGAGCATTGTAAATGATAACGTGGATTTATATTTTTAAAACTGAATCTGAATCATCTTTGAACTCTACAATTTATAAGTTTTAAATTTGTAATTTGGCAGTTTAACTGCATTTAAGTTAAATTTGTTCAGTTGAAAAGTGTTAGTCGCGTCTATTTTATACCTGTAAATGATTGAGCACTTGAATAACAAATTGTTTAATGAAACAACTTTTAAACTTCAATTTTCAAAGCTTAAAATTCAAGAGTTTCACTTTGAACCCTTTCATTCGCAGTTCAGTTTTTTTATTTCTATTGGAACAATTTTTAGATCTAGTGTTCATTTTTTTTAAATTTCATTGGCCGCGAAAAATGTTTGCGAGCCAGGAAAAAACCGGGAATTTTCTCTTTGATTAAAACGGCCACCCTGAGTTTGTGATAATTTATTTCCATTTAAGCCCCCTCTTTCAGCTACGTTGACTAGCCTATTATATGTGCGTATTTATACATAAAATAAGGGAGCCTCGGTGGCTTATAGGATAGCATATGGCAAGCCGTTTTACTCTTAAATAGTAACTAGGATGAAGAACAGAAATTACATTAAAATTTCTCTGCACATCGTTTTGTTTCGGACATTCTTATTAGATCAGGACTTAAAATATATTGATTTAAATGATGGCTTATTTTAACATAAACTATGAATGCATTGAGAGTATAGGAGGATACCTACCTTCATTATTGTGCGTGGACGTAAATTTAATTCATTTTTTTAAGTCTCAATATAACAATATTTCTTTTCGTACGACAAGCGACAAATTTGGTGCAATTTATTTTTTAGGCCATTACTTCTGTGCTTTACCGAAATTTTATTAAAAAAATGAAACTTATTTTTCTTATCCGTCGTCAGTATTATGACTGACAGTTAAAAGTATTTTTTGTCTAGAAGTAATTCTAATGCGTTCCAATGAAATTATGTCACAACATAATTTTAATTCGTTTCATTTTCATTATACTTTGAAATGGTTTACTTCGTTTCTCCACTATGTCAAATTCTAACTTTAATTCGTTGCATTAGAATTATACTGTGACATAATTTTAATTTGTTTCATTTTAATTGTAATTTTGCATGGTTTTTTCTCGTTGCTCCATTATGCCAAATGCTAAAATTAGTTCATTGCATTAAAATTATCCTGTGAAATAATTTTAATTCTTTTCTCAACTATGTCAAAGCATAATGAAAATTAAACGATTTCAAATTATTTTGTGACATAATTTTAATGCAACAAATTAAAATTATGTCACTGCATAGTTTTAATGCAACCAATTAAAAATTAAGTACAGTAGCCTCCCACTTATCGCACTACCAGTTATCGCGACTTCCCCTACTTGCTTTGCTCCCACTGTCGACAT
>JAAAKG020138189.1:0-12700 GCA_010014905.2 Druon quercuslanigerum
TTAAAACTTTATTTTACTTTTACACTTGTTACCATAAGTTCTTCATGGATTTAAGAATAACATTTAAAAATCTAAACTTACTTTATACATATTTAGTTAGGCAAACTTATACATTAACAAAAAAAAATATTTACAATTTCTCGCTTCGAAAATTTGCATTGAAGAATAACGCCAGTTATATGCTGGCAGAAGTTTTAGTGACTGTCGAAATCTGAATTATTAAAATTTTTAATATTCATAATAGTAAGTATCAAGGGGTTTTAAATCGAATAATACATTAACATAGCTGCAGCCTAGGAAAATTTGACACAAAATTTTATAATGTTTTAAACGTTTTTGATTATAACGTCGTATAATTTAGCTCATGCGCAGCTTTTGAAGTGGAGAAAAATGTTGAAAAAAAATAAATATACCCAAACTTTGTGTCAGTAGTGTATGTAAATAAGAAATGGTAAATTTGCATAATTAAAACATGAATAATCAGTAAAATGTGCCTTGCGCAGTTTTTGCCCTTCATTCATTTCACAGCTTGACTAATTATAATAGCTCAGTTCAAATTTCATTTTTATCAATGGATTTTATGCTACAATATATCCTTAAATACTGAGTAACTCACTTATTATTTACATCGAAAACAATCATGAGTAAAGCACGAGACTATAATAATTATGCCACTAAGAAAAAATTTATAATTAAGGAAAGGTCCGAATCCAGGCAATCGTAGGATGGTCAATGGTCCGCCCACTATTGACTATTTGCATGTTTCATGAACAGGACTGCTGCACTCTCAGGGTACCCAGAATCGTTTGGGTTTTCAACTTCGAACAGTCGGAAAATTTATAGCAAATAATTAAAACGCGAGTCGCACTATCTAATTGTTATTGAAAAAAGTAAAAAAGAATGCAGGGTTGTATTACGTTTAGGAATAATTTGAGTCCTAGGTGGGTATAAAATTCGAAAATTCCCTTTTTTGGCACACCCTAATATATAATTGAAATTTTGTCATAAGGATAATCGCAGGGTTTTGCGGGGATCGAGTATTAATCTGAAAAACTGTACCCGATTGCAGCGAAACCGCGGTAAAATTTCAATCATAACCACGTCTTTCGACCGTGAGACAGGTGGTTACAGTCTGTGAGGGAATCAATACGACGATCCGGCAAAAGTCTCGTGAACCCTGAGGATACGGAGCGACCCAAGGACGTCCGTATTCTGTATTTTCCCTGCAAGTGTTTTAGAACACACACACACACACACACACACACACACACACACAAAAGGACGTTTACTTTGTAGTCATAGGGAGCATGATGATTATAACTTTAGCATACAACGCAACCCATTGTGCATCTCTGTAATGCAAAAAAGTATTCCATAGGCGATTTTAATTCGGTTTTCAAATCTCCCGCGCTCGAGATCTTGCGCTTATTGGTCCAAGGCTTCGAGACTCAGAAGACGTAACAAAAAGTATAAGACAACATTAAAAAGTCTCATAAATACTGTTGGGAGGTGCATTACGTGTTTTTTAAAAATTGGAATTGGTTTTCACTAATGTGACGGTACATTAGTGATATTTGTCGCTTGACAAGTGTCAAAATCCATGTACTTCGAACTTAATTAATTAAAGTGAATATCTGCAGTTTGGAAATAATTAATTGGTAATAAAATCTGCTGTTTTACTTATTGAATTAAATATGGGAATCAAACGCTTTTGACGACAAGAGTATCGGTAAATATCGTCAACTGTAAGTGTCCTTTTTCTTAAATAATATATCATAAGTTTAATTCAATTCTTAATATTGTCTTATTTAGAATTTTGTCTTTTCCACAGGTTCACAAATTTCTAAACATAGCGAATGCGCAAAAAAATTTAATTCGTATGCTTATAAAAATTACAACGATGAATCTGCGAATCAAATAATGAGAGTTAAGAAGCGGCACATTATTCCAATAAACTGGGTTTCTAGCGACCTTAAAAACGTGGAATTCTCATGGAATTATTTTTTAACCTTGGAGTCTCCTTGATATTTTGTACGAGAACCTTAAGTTTCAAATAAATCAAGATACAATTTTTCTTTTATTCATTACGGAATAAATACAGCGATTTCTCGTTTCTTTTATAGTACACTAAAAGATTTAAATTACTTTTCGTATTTTAATAAAATAACTATTTCAAAAGAAGACGAAATTAACTTCAGGTTCTCGTACAAGATTCAAGGATACTCCAAGGTTAAAACAGAATTCCATGAGAATTCCAGGGTTTTAAGGTCGCTAGACACCCAGTTTATAGGAATGATTCGCCGCTTCTTAGCTCTAATCATTTGATTCGTAGATTCATCGTTGTAATTTTTATAAACATACGAATTAAATTTTTTGTTGCAGTAGCTATGTTTAGAAATTTGTTAATCTGTGGAAAAGACAAAATTCTAAATAAGAAAATATTAAGAATTGAGTTAAACTTACGATATATTACGTTTTGAAACTATAAAAGTACTTATCTCAACTTCGATCAACACTTAAAAGAAAGTGACATAGCTCGGACCAGTAAAAAGTCGATAAAATTGTATATTTAGCTGTAAATTGAGTTCGCATAATTTGGTCCTTAATGAGTTATGCTAAAGTCTCTCGAGGTTATAGCGTACAGGGAAAAAGGTTGAAGGTTGTGCATTGCCTGATCGCTCGTAGCTGCTCGAAGACTTGAAAAAAGGGGTCTGCTTCTGTACGGTTCCATGCAGAGCGTAGGTTTTTGGTCGATGACTACACCCGGCATTGTGGTACATTATATATCACGGGTCTCCACAAGCCACATGAGCAGCGCGTCCCAGGATCGTCCGGCCGTCTTCAAGATTTACGATTTTTTTCTACGGGAAACTGAAAGAAAAGTCTATGACACCTAAAAAAATCCCACTTGGAAGGGCACGGTCCTTTAAGCTGAACTTGGAGGACACTTTTTTCTGACATACAACAGGACTTAAAATAAAAAGTATTTTATTTAAATTATTTGAAGTGATTGCCGATAATAGTTTACAAATAAATTTTTTGAACTTATTACGTTTTTAATATTATGTAATAGAAACCCAAGTACGTGTTCAGGTACCGATCGAGTGTTTAGGAATAAAGGTGAGTGAAGGCAAAGGTCTAAGTTGTGAAAGAGTGCGGTTTGAAGTGAGTTATTGGAGCGTGTGAAATCATTGAGGTTAGGAGTAGGAAAATAGTCGCGGGGTCACAGAGCTTTGCGTGGTAAGGTAGGATGCCGACGACGCGAAGTCCACAAACTGGCGCCAGAGGGCAACAGTTACTGGACGTTGGTCGCAGTGAAAGCAGCGATGAGGAAAGGTCCGATCAGTCGACCAGGGAGGGAGTGTTAGCGAGAAAAGATTCAGGAGCGTGCAAATAACGCGGAAGGCCCTCAAATCTACAGCGTCTGAACAAGATAGGCAGCGCAGGATCGAATATGAGTCTGGATGAATGGTGTTAGAAAGGGATAAAGATAGCAAGAAAGTGAAAATTAAAAGGAAAAAACCAGAAAGAGATAGGGGTGATGGGGGGATATTTGAAAAATTAGAAGCTCTCATAAAAGGATTTAGAGAAGAAACAAGAAAGAAATTGGACGATATGAATAGGGGGGAAGTGAAAAAGGTAAGAGAAAAGTGGGAAGAATGGGACAAACGATGGAAGGAGGAAAAAGACAAAGTTGGGGGTAAACTAGAGAGCATAGACAGTAGACAGAGAGACGTAGAGGAACAGAGAAATAGTGAGATGTAACAGTTGGAAGAACGTTTAAGCAATTTAGAAATGAAGAATGAGCGTTTGGTTAAACAAACAGAGAATGAGGAAACAGTGAAAGGGAATGAAAAGAACAGGGAAAGCGAAAATGAAACACTGAAGAAAAGACAGAGTGATATTGAAAGAAGATTGGAAGGGGAAGAAAGGGCAAATAGGAAAAATAAAGTAGTAGTTAAGGGATAGAAAGCGGAGAGTGCAACAGGCGAAGTGGAAATAAAAAATCTCTTGAGAGACATCAGAGTGCAGGTAAGGCTAGAACGAGTTAAGCGAATAGCAGGGACGAAGAAAGGCAAAGAAGGAGAGGAAAAGGAGATGGCAAATAGGGCAGAGGGCTTGGATAGAGGAAATATGGGTACATGGTATGGATGGGGAGAGACAGGTTATGCATGAATGGGGAGGAATGGTGCTGGGACGAAGAATTAGAAGAGATAAAGAAAAAAGGAAAAAGTTTGGAAAAAGGTAGGGGTGAAGAAGACGTAAAAGAATCTAGAGAAAAAACAGAGGGGTTTCTAATCGGGAAAGGGGGGGGGGGGAATGTGAGGAGGAAGGAAGAGGACAGGGAAAAGAGAAACGTGCAAAATACCTTTCTGGAATGTGTCAGGTTTGAAAAACAAGAATACATGATTTGGGGGAGGGGGTACAAAAGTGGGATGTGCTTATGATGAGTGAAACCTGGGCGTGAGAAAAGAATTACCAGTAAAAGGTAGAAGAGATGGGTATATTGAGGAAAAGGATGGAACAATGGTAAGAAGGATTACAGTTAGGAAAGTAAAAATAGCGGTGGTTTGTGTATATAGAAGAAGAGGGGAAGAGGAAGCCTGGAGGGTAATAAGGAGGTGGGTGGAGGAAAAGAAGGAAGAATTGGTTTTGATAGAAAGGGACTTAAATTCATGGACTGGCGAACAGGGGGGTGGAATTTGGGATGAAGAAAAGGAGGTATATATAAGTAACTCCAATCATAGGAAGACGTACCGGGTGGGGAGAAAGTTACTAGACGTGATAGGAGAAACAGGATGGTTTATATTTAATGGCAACATGAAAGGAGATGAGGAAGAGGAGATCACATTTATAGGAAAGGGGACAACAGTAATAGACTACATCTTGGCTGAAGAAAGAATACGGCATATGATAGGGAGTATGGAGGTGGGGAATGAGTTAGGGTTCGACCACTTCCCAATCATAGCCACACTAAAAGGAGGCATTAATAAGCGCGGCAAAGGGAGAAAGGAAATAGAGGGAGAAAGGAACACGAAAATGGGAATCTGGGAGGTAGATCAATTAAAAGAGTTTAAACAAAAGATGAAAAAGGAGGAGGTTGGGTACGAAAAAGAGAAGGGAGTAAACTCGTTAATTGAAAGGTTGAAGGGGTCGATTGAGAAGGTAAAGGATGAGCTGGGTATTAAAGAGGAAAGAGTAGGGGTAAAGAGAGGCTGGTGGGACAAGGAATGCTGGGAGAGTAAAGCGAGGATGAAAGAGTATGTAAGAAAATAAAGAAAAGCGGAATTAGGGAAGGAGGAGTATAACAGGAGACAAAGAGAACTATTAGGGGGCGAGCAAAATAAGACCAAAGGGGAAGAGAGAAGGATAGTCCAAGGAGAAGCAGAGGAAGGGAATGAAATAACAAGAGAAGAAGTGGACGAGGCAATACATAAGCTAAAAAGAAACAAGGCGACAGAAGAAGATGGGATGGAGTACGAAGCGATTAAGTATGGAGGAAAAGGTGTTAGGGATGGGATGTGGAAGATCTAACAAGGTCTGGAAAGGAGATGGGTAGCCGGAAGAGTGGACGACAGGACTGGTGGTACCGCTTGTACCAATAAAAAGAATGGAGAGTCAGGAAGAACAAAAGGGACGTATCCCACACAGTCAGACAGGATTTACAAAAGGGATGGGAACTACACACAACATATACGTACTTAACTACTTAGTTAACACAAATTTAGGGAGAAAGAAAGGGAAGCTAGTTACTTTGTTCGTAGATTTCAAAGCAGCGTTTGACTTAGCGAACAGAAAAGTGCTTTGACAGGCAATGAAAGAGAGGGGTGCAAAGGAAAGTTGGTGGAGGCGATAAAGTAAATTTTTAGCGAAACCAGGATTAGGGTGAAGATAGGAAAGAAAAGAGGGCAGGTTTTCTGGACAGGGAGAGGTCTAAGGCAAGGGTGCCCATTGAGTCCGTTACTATTTAATATGCTGCGATCTGACTTAGAGGAGAAACTAACGGAGAAAGGGAAAGGAGGAACGGTTTTGGGCAATAGCAAAATATACTCTCTAGCATATGCGGACGATGTAGTTCTGTTAGCAGATGATGAGAAGGGGATGAACCTAATGATGAGAAGCTTCGAAGAGTATGTGGGAGCAAAAAATTTGTCGGTGAACGTAGATAAGACAAAGGTGATGCGCTTCAGAAATAAAAAGAGAAAAATAAATTAAGTTTGAAAAATGAACGGACAAAAAGTGGAAGTTGTGGAGGAGTTCTGTTACCTAGGTTTTTTGTTTGAGTCAGAAGGGGGAAACGAGCTGCAGGTGAGGAAAAGAATTGAAAGTTGCGAGTAAAGTGATAAGCCAAGTATGGGGTATACGGAAGAGAAGGTTCAAGGACGATTGGAAAATGAGGGTCTGGTTGTTTGATGCGTTGGTCTTGGCGTTGTTGTGTTATGGAGTTGAGATCTGGGAATGGAAGGAACATAGGAGGGAAAAATGGTTACTATACAAATGAAGAGAGCCTGGAGGTTTGAAGAGAAGTTAAAAAGGGGAGAGGGAAGCAGAATAACACGAAATTCGAAAGAATGAGGCGAGAGGCAATTTGGGAAATTCAAAATGAGAGGAAGAAAGGAGAAAATGAGAAGTGCTTGTAATATACGAGAAGGGGTTATGGAACGGCAGGACATACAATTACAGCTATTAGTAAAACAAGGAGAAGAGAGATGGACAAAGATGATGGATTCCACGTACAATAGATGGTATATGATGGTAAAAGGGTTCACGGAATCAGAATATCTGCAAAAAATGAAAAAGGAAAAAAATGGAGTAGAGTTGTACGATTTAGAATGGGATAAGGAGTGAGAGCATGCAAATATTGGATGGATGAAGAGGAGAATCTCTGTAGAGTATGTGGATATGAAATGGAGTCATGGGCACATGTATAAGAGAGATGTACAGGGATGAAAATAGACAGTTGAGTGTGGATGAGTGTGTGAGGTGAATTTTGGATGATAATGGATAGGGAGTGGTGTGGATGAAGAAATTGGAAGAAGTAAGAGGAAGCAAGAGAGAAGGCAGAGTCAAACGGGTAATCCTGAAAATGGAAAGTAAAAAGCAAAATAGATTTCAATTTGTAGAAAATGAATTTTTTATGGTAAGAGGAAACGGAAGCCCTAAAAGATCGCTCATTCGTAGACTATTATTATTATTATTTACATTACGTAAGGATGGATTTGTAAATATATAATATATACAGGGAGCGGAGGCCCTCAAACCCGTGAAAGGCAAAGATTAAATATACAAGTACGTGTGCATCTCTTGCTACTTTTTAATATTTTACATTAATTTATGGAAATATTTTTTTTATGTAATTATAATAATTATACAATTAAGATATAATTTATACAAGCTTAAGTCTTAATTTGAAAATTAAATTTTGAATTATTCATAAACAAACAGATTTGTAGGGAATTTAAATTGTGAGTATAAAAATTTCAATTACATTGAATACTTCATTTACCAATATTAAACTAACGAAAACTAAACATTTACGATTTTATTTCATAATTCTCCATTTCAGAGTAAAGTTTCGAATTTGCACAATGGATAGTAGAAATAACAGATATTAGAAAACTGATTAGATCCAACCTATTCACCTGGGATATCTTGTAAATACAGGATTTACGTTTTGAAACCCCTGTTATACATAGTACAATTTTATTCTACGTACACAGTAATGATAAACTAAAAATAACGTTTTTGTACATGTTGTTTAATAAGGCGTATTTTTTTAATAATTGAAAAGAGTATTAGAGAAGAATAAAATTGATTTATTCCTTTGCGAGTTTATACAATTTTAATATTCCTCGTCCTGTACATACAGATGCAGTTTTTAACCTTAAAAGTAAATTATAACCAGTGTTTGACAGTAACGTGTTACCAGAAAAGTTACTTTTTTTAGTGATGGTAACGATAACGCGTTACAATTTTCTGGCAACGGTAATGCAAAGTAACGCACGTTACTGATCGTTACTTGATACAACGTTTAAAGATGTTTAACATTAAATTAAATGTTTCAATGTCAAAAAAAGTAATCAGATGATGTATTTTCTTACTTCCTTGCATGCATTTCCTTATCTAAAGCAATTATTTATCCGGTACGACTTAGTAACTCTGTTCTATCAGAAAATTGCTCAAAAGAATAATAAATTGTTCAAATATTTTGTTTAGACATCTAATTATCAGTATCAAATGGTATTTAACGTACCAGAAACAATTTTCATTAAAAGAGATAGAAGAAAGTACTTTTTCTAGTAACGATAACTGTAACGCGTTATTGAATAAAAGGAACTGTAACGGAAACGCGTTACAAATTTTGAGACAGAAACGGTGACGTTAAAGCGTTACTTTCCGATAGTAACGTGTCAAAAACTGATTACGACGTGTGACAATTAGGCAATGAGACTGATTTTACTGCCGCACTTGTGGTAAACCTGCGACCTTGAATTCCCTTCCCCTTCCCCGGCATCCTTCCCCTCTTCATTGATATATTTACCATCGCTCTAGCTTGTTTAGTTCGCCTGCTGTGTCGCGTTGAGTAGACGTGTGTTGGTGGTACTCATCACAAAAATGGAGAAACGAAATCTGGAGCAACGTGTCGCGATAAAACCTGGCGTCATATTGAGCGAAACAGCTTCCGAAACGTATGCTAACATTCTAAAAGTGCATGATGATAGCGCTCTTAGTCGTGCCCAGGTGTTTCCATGGCATAAAGAGTTTAAGGAGGGGCGTGAAAGCGTGGAAGACGAGGCGCGGAGAGGGAGACCAGTCGAAGGTGAAAACAATTATCATTACCTTTTTTGATAGCCGTGGAATCGTCCACAAAGAATTTGTCCCATCGGGGCAAACCGTAAATCAAGTCTGCTATCGCCAAGTACTCTAAAGATTGCGAATACGAGTCAACAGGGTGCGCCCAGACATCGCTCGTAACTGGATCCATCATCACGACAACGCGCTGTGCCACACCGCCCTCAGCGTGTCCCAGTATTGGGCCTCGAAAGGGATCGCCGTATTGCAACAGCCGCTTTATTCGCGCGATATCTCACCCTGTGACTTTTTTCTGTTCCCTAGAACAAAATCGGTGGTCAAAGGAACCCATTTTGAGTAGATTACGGACATCCAAGCGGCCGTGACGAGGGTAATCGCGGACATCCCAGTCGAAGCGTTCCAGAAATGTTACGAAGCGGGAAAAACGCGCTGGAATCGTTGTATAGCTGCTCAAGGGGACTACTTTGAAGGGGATGGCAGATATGTAGAATTATTTTTAAATATACGGTTTTATGGAATCAGTCTCATTACTTAAATGTCACACCTCGTATAACACAATTGCGAACTCGAAAGTACTATTATTTTCTAATCTCGAGATTCCATCAAGATTATGTCTTCGATTTAACAATAAGTTTACTTACACATCAATAATAAGCATGTTATAGTTTTTTTGTAATTTCCAAAATAATACTGATTTATGTATGCCAGTTAGAATGAATTGCAAAAGAATAATAATTTTCGAATATAAAATTAATAAAAAGTGCTTTTTTCATTTTTCCGAAAACTGAAGTTTTCAGTTTTCAAAACCCATGGTTATTTCAAAAGCAGATTTAAAAATCATGGGAGATTTAAAAACATGGAGTTTCTTTTTCCGGAAGCCGAAAACATTGGGTGGGATCGATCTTGAAAAATCGAAAGTGGAATTTTCACAGGCATAAATTTGAGCCACTATAGTACAATCTACCTGATCCAAATTTATCACCAAAATGAGACCCCAATAGGCTTAAATCTCTATAAATTCCGGGACTTATCTTCCGTTAGATCGGCACTAGGTAAGATTTATGATTCTACAATTCCAGACTAAATTGAATTATGGTGTAATTTCCGACCATTCTTGGCAATTATACTATGCAATTTACCATCATTATTATGATTAGACATATTACTTCTGTGATCGTAGGAACTTTCCAATTTCTGTACAACTGTTTGAGATACAATGAACTTCTCTTAGAAAAGTACAAAAATAAGCCCGTGTACATGGAATGTTACGAGATCGTAGGGAAAAGGGCAACATTCATCAAAGAAATTCAATACTGCAGTGAGAATGGATATAAAATATTTTATGCGGATGAAACATGGTGCGGGAAGAACCACACGAAACAATTCGGATGGATGGAACACATTCTGCAAAATAAACACATTAATTACGATTATTATCGTCATAGAGTTAAAGAAATTGAAAATTGTCGAGGGTGGTTTATTAAACCCTCTGGAACAGCAAACAGGCTAATAATTTGCCATATTGGTAGTAAGGAGACTTTTCTGCCAGGAGCAATGGACTGTTTCATTGGAATAAAATGTAGTCACGATTATCATCATGTAATGAATGGCAAAAGTTACGCAGATTGGTTTCTAAAAGTCGTGCAACGTCTTCCTAAAAAATCTGCAATCGTCATTGACCAAGCGCGATACCACACTATGATTGATCCAGAATTTCGGAATCCAACGACGGCTGCGGGAAAGGCTGATTTGATTCAGTGTGCTAAACCGTCAAGTTCCCTTGCCTTTCGGTATTCAAACCCATGAAAAGTTGACAGTTCCAGCGCTGTACAATTTGTGTCAACCCTATAAATATCCAAAAATCTTTAATGCAAAACAACTTATATGGGCATACGTCAAAAATTTCGTGTCTAAGTATAATAATACTTTCAAGCTAGAGGATGTTATACAATTGTGCATAACGGCCATGGAACAAGTGACTGCAGAGCTGTGGAATGTGGACCAATTTCATAAAACACTCAAAGGCTGAAGAAGATCGATACAGAGCATCTGAAGGAACCTTAAATGACCATCTTCATAGCTGGTAACAGCAGCAAGAATCCTTCATTATTCACGAAGGAGAAGACGATGATGACAGCGATACTGAAGATGATAACGAACCTAATGGAAATTATGAGAGTGAGTAATCGATCACAAACGTAGTCGATTAATCCCTTCTGACGAATTTCCATTATTCTACTAAAAATATTGTAAAGTATAAGTTTCCTCTTTGGAGAAGAAAATGTTAAGTCTTGTAAATATTTATATTTTTCTGGAAGAAAATACTGGAAAAATGTTTTAAAAAAGCACAAAAAAGTAAAACTGTTTTTAAAAGAATTTAAAATCAAATGCAATAACATCAAACCAAAATTTCAGGAAAGCACAACTTTTTCCGATTCTTTGTACACACATTGTACTTGTTTGGATTCCATTGTAGTTTTATTTGCCAACGCGAATTTACAACTACTAGACAAAAAATTCCTCTTTTTTGACTTAGATTTATACATATATCGAATATTGCAATGTGATCATTTTGAAGTGAGATGTGTAAAGTAAAACTGCTTCTTTAGTAATATTTAATTTTAAATTGCTCATACCTGATAAAAAATTCAGTATTTCTACATAATCAAGACAATATCTTTTTCTTAATAAAAAATTTTCAAATCGAATGGTTTAAAAAATTCGATAGTTTATATTTTAGGCATATTTCAGTAAAATTTAAAAATATGTGTAATAGATATAAATATGATGGTACAATTTTAATGTAAAAAATTATTATAATATTTTGAAATTGTAATTGTTTTTGATTGCATTTTTTTGTAGAATGCTACTACATACCTACAATTATTTATTTAGTTAACATTTAACATTTTGAGCATTTTTGGAATTTTTTAAAAACATTTTTACTTTTCTACAATAATTCACGTAAAATAAAAAGTGTCATAATGACGTCAAGGACAAGGAATCAATAAAAAATGTAAAATTTTGTAATTTCCTGTAAGACGTTGTAGATGTTTATAACAAGGAAAAAATTTTTTAATAGAAACTTATACAAATCTTTGAAATTTAGCAGCTTATACTGTATTCATAATTTTTTTTACTTTTATACAAGAGGATACAAAACTAAATTAGCTATTTGTATGTTACTGCATTTTCCTGTTACATTTTGTACGTTTTTTGCAAAGAAGTACCATACATGTTTTAATCAATAATAGCTGCTGTAGAAAACAGGGCGGCCGTTTTAATTTAAAAAAATTCCCGGCCATTTCTCGGTTCGCCAACATTCTTCACGGGCCTTGAAATTTAAAAAATTGAGCAGTAAATTTAAAATTGTTCCCTTCGAAATAATAAAAACTAAACTGCAAATGACAGGGTTCAAAGTGAAACTCTTGTATTTTATACTTTGAAAATCGAAGTTTAAAACTTGTTTCATTAAACAATTTTGTATTCAAACGCTTAATAATTTACTCGTATAAGATGGAAGCTACTAACACTTTTCAAACGAACAGCTTTAAATTAAATAACGTTAAACTGCAAAATTAAAAATTTTAAACATTTAAAAATTGTAAAGTTCAAAGATGATTCACATTTAGTTTCTCTATATTTAATAATAAATCAATGAATTTACAAATATTCAAAATTTTAAGCAAGTTTAAATTATAATTCCAGCTCATAGTTGGTTAAAAATAGAACATTTTCAGTTTAAATCTCACATTTTATTGCTTTTTGAAAAAATCCCTGGTCTGTTAGATATATTGTTCGAGTTTACCTAGTTTAAACGAGTCCCTCCTCATGTCTAGTGGCGACATCATTACTCGATTGTGAGTTTAGGCTAGTCTACTTCCGA
>JAAAKG020138190.1:0-12700 GCA_010014905.2 Druon quercuslanigerum
GTAATCTGCCATTTTCGCATCGCTCAAGAGGCGGCGAAAGTCGAATTTTCGTTGCGCGTATTATGAAAAAAATTAAAATTTTTATATTGGTTATTGCTCATTAGAAAAGAAAGTGTGGATTATTTAAAGGTCGAATAGGAAGAGAGAGAAAGCAGCATGAGAAACGCAGGGATGTCTGGGGATAATTGGGGGTGAATTTAATTGGATAGGAAGGGAGGGCTAGAATAGGTCGGAAGCAAATGTCAGAGGGTACATGGGGAAGATTTGTGAGAGAATCCAATTCACAAAAAATAAGAATCAAGACCGTTTTCAGAACCTAAAATAGATAAATAACGTTCGTGTTTTTTTTCAAATAAAAATATTTTATTATAATTTGTTTAAACAAAGCTAGACACTAGATAGTTTTACTTTTAATTACATACAATCATTCTACTGAAAAATGCGGTTTGTTTGAAATTGAAATCTTGATTTTTAAGATTTAGACAGCAATAAGTCCGGTCGCAAAGCTTTGATCCGACTGACAATAAATCATAAATCCATTTTTTAATATTCGTCTCGTACGAAATCATTCATTTTACAGTGGATAATTCTAAAGTCGTTTACTTTAAAATTAAAAAATTTTCAATCCTAATTTATAAACGCTCATTTTTTTATTTAAAAAACTGTAAGTGCAGTTTTGATGGCTTGAAACATTAGGTATTGATTATTTATTAAAAAATATTCAGTTTTTATTGACCTGGCAAAAAGAAAATTTAGATTTTTAATTTTTTCTGAATTGAAATAGGAAATTTTATTGTATTCAACATTTGTATTGAGTAGGAGGGGAGTACATTTTACCCTTTAATTTTTCTCTAAGTTTAAAGGTTCTGTTTTTATTTTAAAATTTCTATTGAGTTGAATTGAGTTTATTATAAACAGTTTTCATATTACAATGTCACTGATAAACGAGGTTAATAATTTTCTTTATTGTTTAAATTTTCTTGTACAGTTCTAAAATTCAAATTCTGAATCAGAAAAAATTAAGAAAAATTAAGATAATATAGAAAAATAAAGGAAACTAAAAATTTTGGTCTGATTTTTCGAAAACATAAACTGAATATACATCGTGGAAAAGCAATCTTAGTAAAATATCAGTAAGATCCGTTGTCCTCTATAAGGTCTGATTTTAAAGTATCCATTTAATTAATTATTCATATTTATGTTTAGGTATTCTCTCTTTACCCTTTTTTCGGCAGTGATAATTTAGTAGTGAGGCCTCTTTTTGACAAACACGTTCAATTCTAATAATGTAATTGTATTTTTTTTTTTTGAAATTTTAGTTAAATCTTAAATGTAAACAGCTAAAAAATTATCAATTTTTAACAGTGAGAATCACAAGTTGAATTCATTTTTTGACCAGGAATCTTATAAATTCTTATTTTATAAATTATGTCCAATCAAATCATATTACTACGATTCCAACTTAAGAATTTCCAATGTTTCAAGTTTTGAGTTTGAAATGTTTAATTTATTTTTCAAATTTCATATTATGCAGTTTTAAATGGTTAATTTTAAAACTATTTTATTTCAAATGCCCTACATTAAAAATAATGCAATTATTATAAATTTCAAATTGCTAGATTTTATATGTTTCGAATTCAGAAGAGTTATACTTTGTCTGAATTAACTTTCAGTTTAGTTTTGGTCAAGTTAAATTGAAAGAATGTTCATAACATTTGTCTAGATAGATTTCTTTTCAAATTTTATCATTTTATTTAGGTAACATTTGACTTTATTTTTAACATAAAAAGTTCATAGCTTCTAATATTAGAAACTTTAAAAGTGAATTGATATTCTACTTAAAAACTGTAAAATATTTACAAAAGTTAGTTGAGAATACACTTTTTAAATTTATTGAATTATTGTATATAATTACTTATTTTTGACTGAGCTGCGCTATGCTAATTTTTAGTAAACAAATTTTATTTCTAAAATACTTTGGTTAATATTTTAAGCATTATAATATATTACTATGTGTTCTTAGAAACCGGCGGACAAAACTGGGTGGTGATTCTTAAATCGTCGAAATCTCGATTGTTGAGGACGGATGGTCGCGGTTAGGGCTCGAATTGACTGTTCGGAATTTCTGGTTTAGTCATGTTTTTATTTTTTTTAACTTGAGGATTGATGTGGTTACTCGATTCTCGAATGCCTACAGTCAAACTGGTCTATCAGTAACTGGCTGTGCTCAGTAGTTTAGGTTTTCTGCAGTTATCCACTTCTCTGATCAAATGTTCAATCGAATGTGAGCGGTTCTAGTATAAATCCGGCTGCAGATGGTATGGGATTTAGGGATTCAGCAGGATTTTGTACGGCAGACATTACCTGGAGGCTTTTTGAGAGTTGGGGTATTCTTAGATAAAATATTTAAAAAAGGGTGAATATAACGTAGAGTTAAAATAATGTTAACGAACTTAATACACGCTTCAAGTAAGAAGTGGCTAGAAGTGGTCAGAGGAAGGGGTCAGTTATCCCTGTAGTTTTAAATTTTACTTATAGAATAAGCCCTGTCTTAGTGCTTGGCTAATTGCGACGAACATCCGTATTATCCGTGTATTTAGGGTAAGACAATTTGCATACAAGCATTTCTAGGTTGAGATTAATGTAAATCTATAAATTGGGTTAGCAGTTAGTGGTTAATCGAAGCGTAATGTACGATACCAGAATGTTGCATGCCAGTATATCGGGACTCAGTATGATTTAATGTAGCTTCACACTCGAGTTGCTTCAGAGTCGTTTCGTAGTTACCTATACGTGTATAAACGAAGTCGTCGATAGTATATGGCAAGTGCCTACAATAACGCCAAAGTAATATCGAACCCGAGGTATCGGGCAAACATTATTAAATTCACGGGATACACGAGTCCCGATCGGCTTTGCGGCTTACTATAAGTAGGCCAGCTAGAAATAGACCGCCTACTGAAAGAGTCAATGCCCTCCAACCACACTCGTTTGTCTAGGATAAGATTTTGCATATTAAATCCTCCTCAGACGCATAATTTCGTTCACTATGTAATATTGAATTTTGGCGGTTTAAAATGTCTTCTGTGTTCGTTATTCACTAGCATTAGATGAGGGGAACTTATTCTCTTGTGAAGCCTGTTGTAAACACTTAAAAAATATTTGAGGCAACTGATAAAATTGTTGAGACAACCATTTTAGTTAGTAACTAATGGTACTGCTATTTAGTTGTTTGTGAGAACTATTTTTATTAGTTGCAACGTTGCTAAACTGCTATCTCTCGATAGTTGAATTTAGTAATACAGTTAGTTATGTCTACTAATTAAAATTACTAACGTTTTAGTAGTAAGAGTTATTAATAAATTAATTTTCTGCGCCATTAATTTATGTATCTAATAAAACAAAGTAGGGGGTGTAACTATTGTATTTGTTACCACGGACCGCATGTGACCACGGTTGTTATGACTGAGAATGCGACATAGGAATTAGAATTAAAAAGATTCCATGTGGCACGTGGACATTGTTTTTTTTGTGACGTTTTAGGGACTTTGATGTCAGTTCAGCCCACTGGAATCTTTGTCAATCAAAGTTAGATATATAAAATAAGGAAATTGTAACTAATTCATCATTTATACGCGCTCGTTAAAAAACAATAATCAGATGCAATCCAACCGGACCCAATATCAATCATCAGCGAGTTATGACAGCCATATCTAACTTAATCTAACTGTTGGTATCTTTGTCGCATTCTCAGTCGTACCAACCGCGATAACAAATCAAATGGTTACGCCCCTTACTTTGATTTGTTAGACAAAACAACTAATGGTGCAGATAAACAATTTAATAATAACTCTTACTACTGAAAGGTTAGTAATTTCCATTTGTCTAATAAAAAGTAGCCGTAGCTCTTCAATTTTTAGTGAAATAATGGGGCCATTCAAAAACTGCACTAAAATGTTTATTTATATATATTGCAAATAGTATTTTTCCCAAAGTAGCTTAAAAAGCATTATGTCAAGTTATAGTTTCAAGAGTATTTTTAAATAAAATAGAATAAGGAAAAAGTTCTTTGTTCATTTGAATGTGTTTTATGTTTTTTTGTATGCGTTTATCAAACAAAATCGAAGAAAATTTTTTCCCCTAAAATGGAGGGTGCCGACGAAGGGTATGGGTTTAAAAATTTTCCAAAATACCGCGATGTAGGTTTTGAACGGCCCTAATATAAAAATTCTGCATTTTATTCTACTTCTGCTAATTATCTCTTAAGCATGTATCTCTATGCATTTAGTCTTCAATCTTGCTTTTTCTTTATCTTCCTGGACACACAGAAATTCTATTGCATGAAAAAATATCAGATGTCTGGAAACGTGAAGCTCTTCTGTTAAAGTTAAAGAATTTTTTAATTAAACTAAAAATATTATAAAGCAGCAATTCTTTCTAAATTCTAGATGTTAACTGTTCGATATGTTTCGTCAAAAAATACTCTTGTGAAAGATATTCTAAAACTCACGTTTCCAATTATGTATGTAGCGGACGCAGCTGATTGCAATACGGACATTTCGGCAGTATTGAAAATTTGTTCTCTGCCGAATACATGAATATTTGAATATGGTATCTGTTTCATCATTGCCAATAGATTCCTGTCTTTTTTTTTTAAAAAAACTCTGTTCGCTACACATTTCAGAAATCTAATCAATTAAAATCCCCATAGCTTATTAATTCCATTTTTTCATTGCATCCATTCGTTGCACCCTATGTGTCGTATTTCATTTTCATATAACAAATCAAAGCAGATGCTGATGCTAAACCAACGACAACTTTAACTGCTATTAGATCTTGATAATATTACAGAAATATTATTAAACGTCGAAATAACTAATATTTTGTATAAAAGTATTAGAAGAACAAAGTAGGCATCAACGTCTGCTTGTAATAAACCAATCGATCACTCGTTTATGTTATGTGTTGGTGTTATGTAAGGGGCAGGAGATACCAATATACATATGGTACGAGTCGTATCCAACCCACAGCGGGGAAGGATATGAGGGACGTGTCTCAAGAGTGAGTCCCAAATCACCCTATGGTGACGCAAGTCTTAACTTGACCAACATCCGAGAAACTGACCAGGGCTGGTACGAGTGCAAGGTTGTCTTCCTCAACAGGCCTCCTAACACCCATAAGAACGGAACGTGGTTTCATCTCGACGTCCATGGTTAGTAACATCATGCATTTAACAAATATTTTTTACTTAATCTCATTGGATCTTTTTTAATTTAGAAAAAATACCCAGATTATTATGCCGACCGTAAATAAACATACTGTCATGTTTTATATTTATTTTCCTTGTACTAAATTTGATACAGTGTACCAGGGCACATCAAACCCTTGCATTTCATTCAGACTATCAACTTCAAATCAAATTATCCACTTTACGGATCCAAAACTAATTTTTATCCAATTTCATTTATATCTATATATAGTGGAAATTGTTATGATATTTATTAAAACTCACAGGATAGTCATGTCTGAAATCATATTGCTAAAACAAAGAATATTTTAGAAAATTTTTAATTCCTGGGTGGGAGGACAATTGAAACTTTTCTATATCGGGCTAGAAATTTCTATGGGTCTGTAAATTAATTTATTGTTTCTGAAATTGGAGCAATTTCAGAAACAATAATTAGATTTTAGATTTACCTAGTTGCGATTTCTACTTCTAGAAGATTTACAACTTCCTTGGACTAACAGAAAATGTTTCATAAAATGTTGACTCTTCAACAAAATACATGGATCTCCAGCAACTTGTTGAATTTTTCACTAAAGAAATCAATTTTCATAAAAATAAAGTTTAATTTTCAGTTAAAAACAATAAATTATTAACAAAATAGTTTAACTTTTGACCACAGAGATTATTTTTTATATAAACTTATGAATCTTCAAAAGATTAGTTAAATTTTTAATTACAAAAATTAATTTTAAAAATCGAATTTGTAAGGGAAATTGAATTTTCAACTAAAATGATAAATCGCGAACCAAAAAATAAACCTTTAACCAAGGATTTCCACTTTCAAGCAAGTTTATACTTTTTGAACCAAACATATGAATTTTCATGCAAGAAGATGAGTTTTTTTAGAGTTTACAGTTTTTAACAGAATTGTCGAGATTTCAACAGCAAAATAAAATTTCTGACAAAAAAACTGAAAAATAACGAATTTTTAATACGGTAGTTAAATATTTAACCGAAGTAATGAATTTTCTACTAAAATGATGAAACTTCAATTAGAATAGTTAAATTTTCAGTAAAAAAATGAATTTTTAACAGAAAATGGACGAGTTTTCAACGAAATATGTAAATTTTTAACCAAAGAATGGAATTTTCCACTAAAATGTTGAATCACACACCTAAAAACCAACTTTTGATAAAGGAGTTTACTTTTGGCAAATTAATTAAATTTGAAACCAGAAAGATGAATTTTTAAACAAGAAAAAATAATTTTTGTGTCAAGAAAGACTAATTTTTAACTAAATGGTTGAATTTTCTACAAAAAAGTAAAATTCTCAACCATAAATAGAATAGTTAAAATTTCCGCTTAAAAATTATTTTTCAGTCTCAAAGGATAAATCATCAACCAAAAGGAAAATTTTTTGATAAATATGTTTGATTTTTAATCAATTAGCTTAATTTCCAATCGAAACATATTTTTATTTTAAATAAAAAAGAATTAAATTCAACAAAAAAATCAGGAATTTTTCAAAAAAAAAATTGAATACTATATCTGCAAATATAAATCTTTAACAATGAAAAAATAATATAATATTACCAGAAATAATTTTATTTATAAGCAAATAATTATTTCAACGGGAAATGTAATTTTCATATTCTAATTAAATATTATCATTCAAAATAAAAAAAATTAATTCAACCATGAAGAAGAATTTTTTACCAAATAGTTAAATTTTCAACTAAAAAGGATAAATTAAAAAATATAATGAATATTAAAAAATAAAAAATTTATTTTTAACCAAGGGGGTAAACATTCAACCAAATAGTTGTCTTTTCAACCAAGAAGATTAATTTGTTTACCAAATGATATTTTCAATAAAATGCATGCATTTTCAACTAAGACAGATAAATTTTCAAAAAAATAAAATTTAACTCTGGTAATTAATTTTTTTCTTCATAAAAATTTTCTACAGATTCACCTTGTTCCAAGTTCCACTTCTAAATAATTTACAACTTTCTAAGTCCAACGAAGAATTTTGTTAGAAAATTGTTATTGTCAATAAGGGATCTTAGAGAAGTGTTTCTTTAGATCATCGTAATTCAAATATTTGATGAAACTTAATGATGCTTTCTTTAAAAAATATAGAAAATTTGTTTGAAAGTTCATGTTTTAATGTGCATGTAGACGGTGATGACTTGGAGTTAATACTCATGTAAATTTATGACAGGCAATTGATCATGAGAATCGAATTATTCTGATACGCAATTTGCTGATCAAATAAAAAATCCGAAATCCGCATAAAACCGCTGCACATCATTTTGATCCTATTTCGGGAGCAAATTGATCATCTGGCATTTACTGTGAAATGATAAAGAACTTTGTCTCGCATTCTTGAATTCTCACACGAAAAAGTACTTTTGTAAATGACTTGGTACGTGTTAAAATATATCGCACGGTTGCTGAATACTCGAGAATTTCCTTGCACTTTTCTTCTTTCTGAAGAAACGTTTGACAATGAGGAGAGCGATGTTGGCATTAAGGCAAATGGGGAGTGAGCAGACATTGGGGAGTGAGAAAGAGGAACTTATTATTGCTTTTTCTCTCGCTTATACAAGGGTACCGGTTTGAGGAGAGAAACATTTGGGTAGAGACGGTTGTACCAATGTTCCTCTTTCCTCTTCCGGTTGTCGTCTTCTTCCAGCTCTTCACCCACGAGCCCAACATTTTCGCTTAGTCGTTGAGACAGCATCAAAGGAAGCTACACTTGCACCAGAAAGCATTTAAAGCCCTTTTGTTCTTTTAAACTCTCGCTCTGCACGCTTAGTAATAACGATCCCAAGTACTTTCGACGAGTTGGTAATGCTTATTTTAAATTCAAAGGTCGCTACTGTTTTGTAATTAATTTCACCCAATTATTGTCTGGCACTATATATCAATTTATACATCCTCTGGGGAGAGTGAGACACGTTTCTCCCGGACAGTTGACGACTAGCCCTCACACTTGCTTCGGGAGGAAACTGTACGTATGGTCTAGCCCTTGTGAATCCCCTGAGGTGAAGGCGCGTGAGTACCCGCTCCCTGCCCCCTTTATCGCTACGCTGTTGGTGATCACGCATGACTGAGCAAGCCTCTCTTCACTTTACGGATCATTCTCTCAGCAAAAAAACTGCGGGGCTATCAGTTCTAGGAATGTCGAAAGTCCGAGGTTTACTAATTCCAGGTTCCAGTGTATTTATTGATACTCGACTGTCAGAATGGAAAAGGGAATTTTTGGACCTTTCAGTACCTTATAAAATTATGAATAGCTCGAGGATGATTTTTGTGTCACACTTCTCAGGGTATCAATGTGACTGGCAATCCAAAGTTCTTGTTGAACCCAGCAAACTAGTTTCTGAATGATTACCAGACTTTCCAGTCCGATCCACATTCTGCTTCTTCCATACCTAAAGCAAAGCTATTATTAATTCATGGCATGAATGACTTCATGGATATTGGTTTTTTCGAGTAAGACAAGCACTAAATGATTACCAATATGCTGATTGTGGGGGACTTGCCGTGCACGAGGGTCAGAGTGTATGTACGATCTGGTCCTGAAACAAGTACGAGTACAAGTCGTGTCTCGCCCGTTACCCCCTTGAATGGCCTCGGCTGTACCGAAACTTACAAATTTTTATGAGGCGCAAAAAGTTTGATTTGTGTTCTATTTTACTACTTTTTTTAATGACATTTTTAAAGTCTATGTGCTTCAAACAAATATTATTAGCTTCCTAATAACTTGCAGGTTTTGGATGAAGGGTGTTTTCTCTACCCCAGGGTTTTCAAGTTTCACGAAACTTTGCCCAAATGAAGTGTTTCATGAAAATTTAGAAACGACTCAAAGTTTTAAAAGTGTTAAATATTTAGGCGGGACAAGGCACAATATTTAGAAAATGCTGTTATATGCATGGGGCTATTCACAAAATACGTAACTCATTTTTAAAGAACTTTTAACACCCCCCAGCCCTCCGCCCTTCTTGATGCTTTACTATTTTTCTTAACATGGAAAATGATGCTTTGCTAGACCCTCCCTTCCTGAACGGATCACCAACTTTTGTTAATGACCCTGGTTAAATATAAACATTTAATTCCTAATGAATATATATTGATATTATTATGATATCAATGCTAATATTAACATTAATATAATTTTAGGATCTAAAAAGGTTGCGCTGTCCGACACACTTTGTGTAGTTCGGATTGAAAACTAAACCTAATAAGAAAATACAACTTTTTTTCTTTAAAGTTCATTCTTTTTTTGGTTGAAAAGTCTGTTTTTGAATTTTTGGTTAATTACTCATTTTTTGGGTTAAAAATTTAATAATTTTGGCAGTGAATAAACTTTTTTCATTGAAAATGCAACTGCTTGGTAGATTATTAATCTTTTTGACTTGAAAATTCAACCGTTTAGTAACAAAAAAATATTTTCATGAATACCAAACTTTTTTATTTGGAAATACATCTCTTGTGGTAAAGCATGCATATTTTCGTTTGAAAATGCAGTTTGTTTGGTTGAAAATGAATGTATTGTGGTGGGGGATTCAATTTTTTAAATTTTCATTTTGGATGGACTAAACTGATTCCCATTTGAAATAAAAATATTTGTTGTCATATGTCATTTGAGAATTAATATCTTTGGTCGCAAATTTAACTTTTTTGTTAAAAACTTGTCGTTTATAGTAGAAAGTTAATCTTCTTGATAAAAAATTTATCCATTTGCCGTTGAAAATTTAAAAACTTGACTGAAAATTAACATTTTGGTTGAAAATTCGACTATTTTGTTGAATTTCGTCTTTTTGGTTTAAAATCTGATTTTTTTGGCAGAAATTTCATCCTTTTTTTGTTGTTAAAACTTCAGATGTTTGGTTCTCTGTAAATTTGAATCAGTCACAAACTTTACTATCCAAGTTGAAAAAGTTATATATAATTTATATATAGTGGACAAAACACTGGTATTTTACATTTTTTTGACATAGAAAAGTTCATGAAGAAAATCATAAATATCATTTTCTTATTCACTATACATAAACTATGTATAACTTTGTCACTTGGGTAATATCGATTAGTGACTAAATTTTAGCTATGAATCTGCTATTTCTCACTAATAAATCTTTTTTTTGCTAATATCATATGATGATATAAATATATCATTACATATCATTAACAGTCACTAGTTTTGCAGTGAAAATAATTGTTTCATAGGTAGAACTCAATCTTTGGTCGAAATTGGTGAACATTTTACTGATTAGAATCTACAGATTTGAAAATTAATTGAGTTCGGTTCAAGATTCGACTATTTGATTGAAAATTCAATTTTTTGATAGAACACATATGTTTTTCACTAGAAATAAATGAATTGATTTCGTAAATGTTAGGTATTTCACTTCTCGTTTAGAATTCGTCATTTGGCTAAAGATTCATAATTTTAGTTGAAAATTTAAAGAGATTAAAATTAAATTTAATATATTGTGAAACTTTTGGGTTTTTCTGTATATTAGGTATAAAGCAACGATTCATGGCTTCATAAAACTTTTAATGTTGCAGTGAAAGTTTTTATTGACTCACATCTCTACTTTATTTTGTATCAAATCCTCTTACAATTAAAAGTTTCATTTGAAAATCGTGCCAATTCAAGCCAATGAAATTCAATAAAATTATTGAAGTACCCCTTGCCTTAACTCTCCATTACAGATCTGTAGATCAATTTCTTATTTTTATTAGCATTATACCAACAACTTTCTTCCGAAACAACTATCTGACACTGGTCGCTCAACTATCTGCCTAGCAATCATCCCAGGCGCAGAGCTTCACAAAGTCACACAAAAATACGCAAACTTACTGATAATCCCATAGCAAGATCCATATTCGTTACTCCAATCACATCCACTAAGTAAAGGTCTCCACGAGGACCTCTCTTTCGGGCCTCTCTTAAAACTAATTTAATACGAGAGACTTGTCTCTACTCTGAAAAGTTAAAAATAACTTTGTCTTTGTTTTCTTATTTTACTCTCTGAATTTGCTCTAATTTGCTCTTCACAGATAATTTTCAACTATTAATGCCCTCGTATACAGATATTCAATTCAAGTTCAGTAATGGAGTAACTCATGTATCAAATTCTGTTTCAGCGCCTCCTAGATTTAGTATTACTCCTGAGGAGATAATCTACGTAAATCTAGGAGATGCGATAATTCTCAACTGCCAAGCGGAAGGAACGCCGACACCGGAAATCCTATGGTATAAGGACGCCAACCCTGTTGAAATATCAACGACCATCGGCATCTTTAACGACGGCACAGAACTGCGAATTTCGACCATCAGGAATGAAGATATTGGCGATTACACGTGCATCGCGCGAAACGGCGAGGGACAGATCAGCCACACAGCTCGAGTTATCATTGCAGGTGACAATTTTATCTATCCACCTATCTATTCATAAAAAATTGTACTAGATCTACAAATTAATTCGGTGCCTTCACTTGGATCTCTTGCAACTCTTGGTCAAACTTTAATTGTTTTAAAGTTTTAAAGGGTCAATTTTAAACTTTAAATATTAGTGAATATAATTGCATCCGACTAGAAACATTTAAAATACTTCTCTGGAACCACTTTTTACAGATTTTGTTTGTCTCCAATTTAAATACAAAAAATGCACTGTCACAAATGTTCCTTTACGGGCACAATTGTATTCACTAATCATATTTTAGGTTAAGTCCACAGGTTCGCCATCTATTATATTTTGTTTTAAAGCTGAAGTTTCGCCTTTTTAAACTACCTTAGGACGGCAAAAAATTGAAGTTTGATCAAGAGTTACAAGACTTCTAAGTGAAGGCACCGAATTAATTCCTAGACCGAATAATAATCTCCAATCTGAATGCAGCATGGTACCCGATTTTTCTAAAGGTTTCAATTTTTCAAGCCGAACTTCTATTTTATCTCCACTTTAAAAATATTATAAGGGCCTTTAAAAACTTCCTTAAGATATCTTAAAAACTTTGTCTACCTCTCCTGTTTTTCGTCACAAATGATTAAACAAATCCTAAACCTCCACAGGGTGACGTGCAAATCCCCTACCCCCTCTGATTGAAATCAACATTTTTCTTGGATTTAATATAATAAACGTTAATTGCATAATACATTATTTTACATAAAACTAATATATAGGTAACGAATCTTAAGATTTAATGTTAAAATATATTGCATTTCCAACAAAATAGTTCAGTTTTAAACGAAAAGAAGATTAATTTTCTACCGAAATAGATGAATTTTTAACGAAAGAGTCGAGTTATTGAGATACAGAGTCGAATGTTTTAAAAAATCGTTGACTGAGAACAGTTGCATTCAAAACCCAATAGCTGAACCTTCAAGCAAAAGAGAAGAGCTTTCAACAAAAAAAAGTGAATTTTTAGTGAAAAATTCAAGAGTTGAATTTTTACACATA
>JAAAKG020138191.1:0-12699 GCA_010014905.2 Druon quercuslanigerum
ACTAATTAAAAATTGATTTTGCTGTTTTTTTGAGTTTTTATAGCATGCTACGGAAGGGCTACTATGTGGCTACTATAGTAGCCGTTCCGTTCATTCGGTTTGCCAGGGCAGCACTATCAAACATAAAGAATTCCTATTTTTTATTATAATTTCTGTGAATGAATTTTTCAGTTTCTCACATTTTGTAGGCAGAAATTAGATGTAACAATTGATAATCCATATAGATTAAGATGTATTGCATGTAATTGGTATAAGGAACTTTTCAAAAAAAAACCTTAGCGATATTTTAAAAAGAAATGAGTCTATAATTAACATTTCCTATATTTTTTAATTTCAATTAGTCTAAAAAGCTGTTTCAACTGGAAGGTTTCATTGTGTAACATATATTTTTTATGAATTTATAAAATTAGTTTAAATATGATGATTAACAATCAAAACTGATTATTATTTTATTTATTATATAAACTTATTACGTATGTGTAACTTTAAAAAAAATGAGAACGTAATTAAAAATGTGATATAGAGCTCTGTAAATCTATAAGAAAAGATTGGAAAAAGCCATTAAAAATTCGAGGTTTTTAAATTATTAAAAAAATCTAAAATACAAATATATCAGTTAACCACCAGAAATATGTTATGTGACAAATAGAACTCTTGAAAGTGAATCACTAACATTTTTTCAATTTTTCAGAACTTAAAAAAATTTATTTTTATATGAAATCATTATAAAACTAATTGCGTGAAAACTATTAGAAGATTTTACAAAAAAAAATCGAATATAAGTTGCTTAAAAAATTTTTCTGCATAGAATTTGTGCAAAAATGCCAGGGCCGTCCAGAAATTGGTCTTTCGATTTTTTTACTAACTGCCCCCCCCCCATTTGTTTATTCTTCGGAAAAAGTAATTTCCATTTTTTAAATCGGTCAATATTATCTCCTGACCTCTTTCCAATCCTCTTGATCTGTGCCCGAAAAATGCCCAAAACAATAAGTGATAAGTGATAAGTGATAAGTGATAAGTGATAAGTGATAAGTGACAAGTTATCAAGTATTTCCTGAATCATTTTTAATTTTTTAAGAAATATTATTTGTTTATATAATTTTTTTCAGTATATCGCGAAAAGTTTCAGATTTTTGTTTCAGAAATTTAAAAATTAATTCATCGAATTTTCATTTGTTTAAACAATTTTTCCCCTGTGAATCAGACAAAGTTATTATTTTCTGGAATTAATAGCAAAGTTAATTAAATTTGCAATAATGTAAACAATAAATTACCAGATTATTGAATTTATTTATTTTAAATTTATAATTAATTATTAAATTAAGTTTTGATTTCAATTTTAAATAAAAAAATTTTGTATTTAAAATTCTTAAATAAATTAATCACTTGCTCCTTTTCTTATGTCAACAAAATCGACCTGAAAAAGCAATCCATAACGTAATTGAAAAAAGTGGTTCCAAAAATTATTATTATTTAAAAAAAAAGAGTATTAAACTTTTCACAAAGAAAATACTAAATAAAAAGCGATGTATGGTGTCAGAGATTTAAAGAAATAGAAGTTTTTCCACTTTTCACATAAAACGCACAAATGAATGATTATTAATTGTTTAAATAATTTACAAAAAATATCACTTTTGATGTGCAACAAAAATGTTTCATTACATGGATCTAATGTAATTTTTTCCGCGGAATCGAATAGCGCTTTTAGTTTTTTTTCACGTATATTTAAACAAACTGTTCGAAAAAATTGGTGAAACAATTTAAAACTCAAATTTTTTAACAAAAATCTATAAGACTTTAAAAAAATTATTAATGACCTGAAAAAATAAAATTTTTTAAAATAAGAGGATAATTTTCATTGGCTTACAGTCAAAAAAAAGTTTCTGCAATTTCAAGAAATTTCGTTCGTTAAGGGAAACATATTTTTATTTCATTGAACATTTTTTTTAAATTTAATATGATTTGTGGATTTTATTGAATAATCCCAACAACTAAGTTAATTCAAAAGATAACTAAGAAAAGTCTTATTTCTTTCTACGAGGAAAAGGACCGTTAGCATTTTTTTATAGAAATTGTTATTTATAATACGAATTCTGTTTGACAGTGACACGAGTATTGATTTTTTATTAGTTTTTTTTCTCATTAATTCGTAAATGTTCATACCACGTTCAAACACAAAAGTTTTCTCTTATCGACAGTTATCGATTTCGCGATAGTTCAGTGGTTCTTTTCTATGCTAAAAGGGCTAATTGACAGACATGAAAAAATATAGGTATTTTGAAAAATGTGATTTTTTGTGCATACTATTTATTTTTGCTAAAATAAGAAAATCGGAAAAATGTTAAAAAAATTTTAGAAACTCATTTGTCATGTTTTATTTTACCTATAAAATAAAATAAAATTTTAAATTCTTAAGATTCATAAATAAAAATTCTTAAATTTTGTCAATTGTCTGGGACTTTCATTTCCATATCTTCCAAATCAAAGAAATTTAAAATGTTAATCATCAAGTATATACAATTTTGAATTGTGAAGCTTAAAACTTTCTTAATTTGTAATTGAGAATTTGCGAAATTAAAAAATCCTTAAATTTGAAGTTTTTGAAATTCATAGTTCTAAAGTTGTAAAGAGTTGCGGTTAAGAATTCTTGAATTTCAGAAATATACGCAGCGTTGCAAATTTTTGAATTTTCCATATTTATATTTTAAAGGCATGCAATTTTGAATGTTTTTTATTTTTAAATTGACAATTGACAATTTGCAATTGAAAATGGATAATTCTTGCATTTTCAATGTTTGAAATTGAAGGTTCTCTAATATTCAAATTTTATAATAGAAATTGGTGCAATTGTTAATCCTTTTTTAGAATATTTCAATTGTAAAGGTTACGCATTAAAAATATTAAATTAAAAATATTTAAAATGAAAATTTCACTAAAAAAATGTCTGTTTAAATCAGCCAGAATTCTGGTTAAATATGCCCTTACTATTTTTCTGGATAGAGTAACCATAAATGTGGTTGAATCATCCAGATATTAATATTAATTTAACCAGAATTCTGGTTACTTTGACCAGAAAAAATTATAGGGGCATATCTAACCAGAATTCTGGTTGACTTAACCAGACATTTTTGGAGTGTTATTTAATTTCATATAGATGTATAAATAAAAATTCTTAAATTTTTTTCAGTGCTTAAGAGTTTTAAATTTAAAATCTACCAAGTTCAATAAATTTCAAATGTGAATCATCAAAATAACAGAATTTTAAATTTTAAAACTTAAAATTGGTGTAAATTGTAATCTTAAATTTTTGAAATAAAAAATATCTTTAATTCTAAAGATTAAAATTCACAGTTCTACACTTTTGAAGAGTTACAGTTAAAAATTCTTGAATTCAAAAAAAATATCTAGAATTCCGAAGAATTCAATTTTCCAGATTTATATTTTAGAGGTATGTAATTTAAAATTCTTTCTTTCTAATGCGAAATGTAAATAGTTTAAAATTATGTAAGTTGAAAGGTTTTTTTTTTATGTAGTTCAGTTTTGAAGACTTACAATGATAATTTGTTTAATTGGCCGTTTTAAAGTTTTTTCAATATTTAATTTGTATAATAGAATTTCGAAATTTTAAGGGTAGTTGAATTTTGAAGATTTAGAAATGAAAAATATTTATTTTACAATTCAAAGAATATTATTTAAAAAATATTTTTAATTCTCTAGAATTTCTTTGAACTCGTTGAGTTCTCTCTAATCTTTTAAAATCTTTATTTCAATTACTTAGAGTGCTTGTAAACGATTGAAAACTCTTTGCAATTTTTTAACTCGATTGAAATCTTATAAATTATTTGGAATTTCCTGAACTGTCTTAATTCTTCAACATTCCCTGAAGTAGCTGAATTCTTTAAATATTTTCGAAATTTCTTAGCCTCTTCTAAATTCTTTGAATGCGCCTACATTTTGTACAATTCCTTTAATTATTTTGAAGTCCTTGAAATACCCTGAATTAGGTGAATTTTTGTAAGAGATTTCAAGGAATTCAAGGAATTCACGGTATTCACAAAATAAAAAAAAAACTCAAAGAATTCGCAAAATTCACAGAATTCGTCAAATACAAAGAATTAAAGAAGTGCAGTACATTTAAGGAATCTAAGGAATTTAAGGAATTGGCGAAATTTTAGGAATTCATTAAATTAAAGGAATTCACCGCATTTAAAGAATTCACAGAATTCATGGAATTCAAGGCATTCCGTAAAATACAGAAAATGCAGTGAAATCAGCGAATTCAGAGACTTTAAGGAGAATTCAGATAATAGAGATAATTCAGGTAATCTAAGGAATTCCATTAATTTGGAGTATTAAAAAAATTCAGAGAATTCAAGATTTCAAGAAAGCTAAAAGAATTGACAAAAATTTGAAACCATTCGCAAGAGTTCTAAGTACTTTTAAAAGAATTAAAAATAATAGACTGAATTTAAAGAACTCAAAAGAATTCGAAAAAATTCAGTATGAATTCGAATTATTTCAAGCGAACTCAAAACATTTCTAAATAATATAACTATAAAATATTAGAAAATATACTTCAGCTATGATTATTTTTAAATAAAGAATCTTAAACATTAAAGGTGTATAGTAGAAAAGGTTGTAGTTTTTAATGCTTTTTTGGAATAGTTCAATTTTTAAGATGTAAAATTAAAAATACCTGAAATTTTATTACATGGAGTGTGAAATCAGTGAGTGTGAAATCACAAGCAACAACAAAAAAGTGATTTTATTAATTTCAAAATTAAATAAAAATACATTTTGGAGGGATTATTCATTATTATATTAATATATATAATATATATTAAAAGTGTATTAAGTTACAATTAAAATATTCATCCAAAAAGTGTCTGATTCACTGTCTTATTTGTCACATGATTACATTGTTATTGTTTTAAAGAACAACAAATATCGCCAAAAACTAGTCAAATTACCCCCTTTCCCTCCATAACTTCCTCTCGCCACCTGCTTCCCTTCCTTTAAGTTCTCCTCGCTTCTCCTACATATCCATATCCCCCATAAATTTCCCCCACTTACTCTCATTTTCTTTCACTTCCCCTACTTCCGTCCCCTCTTTTAAACTTAATCCTCTTACTTATCCTCTCCTTATTTGCCTTATTTTCCCTAATTATCCTTCCCTAATATCTCCTTCTGGATAAAAGTACGACAGACAGACGGACGCACCCTAAAAATAAGAAATTGACCAAACTAAAAAAAATAAATTAATAAAAATTCGCAAAGATATTAGGTGGGGGGGGGGAGGATAAGTGTTAAGGATAAGTTTATATGGATAAATACCCATTTATTACAAACATTTTTTAAACTGAAAATACCCTTCGTGTCTTCGCTTATTTCG
The DNA here is from genome assembly GCA_010014905.2 of Druon quercuslanigerum. Taxonomy (NCBI): domain Eukaryota; kingdom Metazoa; phylum Arthropoda; class Insecta; order Hymenoptera; family Cynipidae; genus Druon; species Druon quercuslanigerum. The sequence goes on from JAAAKG020138191.1 coordinate 5,393, forward strand.
AAAACTTTCCAGGGACAGGTGGTGCTCTAAAAGATAATGTACTGGACGGAACGACAGATCCTATCAAGAAAAAAAAAGATCAAGCGGAATTACTCTCGTTGAAACGTTCGTTAAGCCTCAATACTTTAATTAAATCGAGAGCCCCAGAGTTACGCTTCCTTCCTCTAAAATTCCCAGCTGGATTATCCAGGCTGCTTTTACTCAGAGCTTAATTGAAGAATAAGAAGAGCCTGTGCCAGCTTTCGAAGCTCGGCGAAATCGCAAGGCTCACACGCAACAGACATTTTCTTTATTCACGTCAACTCTTAATTAAAAATTCACCATTTCTGTTTATTTATTCATGCTGGAATAGTGAAGAAAGAAATGTATTGGTAGCCCAAAAGCAATGTAAAATGTACCAAAGGATCCCACTTTTACAAAAACTGCTAACTAAGGTGGTTCATAAAAAAATTTATTGCGAGCATCAAATTTTCGTAAAAATTAAGATTTTCGTAGTTTTTGCATTTTTATAAATATAGATATTTGTTTAAGAGAAATATTGTATGACTAAAAATTGTAGATAATAAAAAGAAAAAAACGTTTACTTCGTGTCCGATTTCAAAAATAATTACTTGGTGCCAGTCAAAGGCATAAAACCTAAATATTATTTGTAAGGATGGAAAATATTTTGAGATCTTCTTCACACAATAGGGGACAAATATATAATAGATATGAAATAAAAAACTTGAAACCTGGGCACCAGAAAAATAAAAAAAAATTTTAAGAAGGCTTTCAATGAGTTCATCAATTAAATTTCATTAAATAGTAACATATATCAATAGGAGAAAGAGAGATTAACAGATTACTCATTTTGTATAAAATCATATTTTTAATATTTAAATATATCCACAACAAATATACATCGTTTACATTGTTACCAATTTACACTATTCAACTGTATATTTGTTGCGAATATAAGAAAATATTAAAAATATGATTTTATATGAAATGAGTAATCTGTTTTTTTTCTCTTTCTTCTATTGACATATATTCATCTGATATCTACTATTTATTTTTTCCCTATTATGTGGGGTTTATCTTAATATTTTCGCTATAATTACAAAAATTGTGCAGGGGTAAAATTAGTCCAGGCTATCTGGCTTCAACCTAATGTATTTCTTCAACTAAAGTACAGCCTCGATTTCACGTTCAAAATGTGTTTGAATACTGGTGTTGAACAAAACCTCGCGTTATATACCCGTGATTCTTCCTGAAACATTGTTTAAAAAATTCAAATATATCTAAAAAATCGTTTTTTCACTATGGCTGGACTGGATATTATTAGGAAGAATCGGTATTTTACCCATTTTTAACTCTTAAAAATGCTCGTTGAATGAGACGTCACGCGTTAAAATTGAAGAATGCACTAATTAGTTATTAACAAAAAACTATTAAAAAACGATATTTTTTTTGTATCATGCTAAATAAATAAAACATGTTAAATTATTACAAACTGTCCGTTGTGATTATACAAATATCCATGATTTTTTTCGATCCAACATTTTTGACAGGTTATGAATAATCGGTTTTTGACAAAAAAAAGGTTGATTAACAAATGTTATAAAGACATGAAAAAACGTCGTACAAGTTTCTGCAACATATCATTCAATTTCGTTAGGCTTGCACTATCAAAATACTCGACTAAAAGTCGTCATTTCTATTAATTGTTTATTTAAAAATGCATTTGTTTATTGCACAATTTTATACGTGCGTCTAAAACTCAATAACTTGTCCAAATTTCTTCATTGCGGTTTGTAATACTTACCTTTGTATTGCTGCATCTTTTCTCTACAATTGAGACTCCGGATTCTATAACCACGCATAAAATTTGCCTAGCCTCTTCAGGCCGCTCGAGTTGGCCCCTGATGACTTGAAAATCAGTTTTTGAATTTTAACTTTTTAAAACATCGCTTCGCAGAAAATTTCATGGCGCATATTTTTTCTTTTGACAAAAAAGTTGTATCTTTTACCGTTTCTGTAAAAATTCAAAAATACTTAATTTTTCAGACCAGCAAATTTACTAAATATTTTCACTTCAACTCGCCCCGAAAGACAAAGTTCTTTATATTTTAAGATAAAAATTTAATACACTGTCCTCCAAACTGTTATTAAGGTAATGTGCAACTTAAAATTTATTTATTTAGTCAAATGAAAAAGTTATACATTTTTTTGTCAATCAGTATGAAAATAACGTTAGACAATTTTTAAACGTTTCGTTCATCGAGCGAATTTTGAGTAAGCCCAAGTTTTCAGCAATAAAAATGCTTAGTAGGATATAATTAAGTTTTCTGAAAAGTTTTACCTTAATTGAATTATTCGTTAACAAAAAAGGAGCATTCTATTAGCATTGACCGAGTGCTTGATAGGTGACAATTTCGGAATCTCGACATGCTCGACCACAGCCCTCGCCTCTGAACTGGAATTATTTCAGTCTATTTCTTTATTTACACTATCAAGTTAAAATTTGAACATGAAACGAAAAACAATTTTTTTTGTTAGGACAAAATCATTAACTATTTTTATCTTATTATATATACGTATTTACAGGGCGATTACAAACATTCAGAAAAGTATATCTCATAACACAAATTTTAAAACAAAATAATAATTTTTTAAACGAAAAAATCAATTTTCTACTAAAAGAGATGAGTTTTTAACCAAAATTATGAATTTTGAACAAAAAAGTTGAATTTTTATCTACCAATAACTTTTTTTTTCTTGAAAATTTTGTAGAACTTCGTTTTACAGGTTTTTATTCAAACTAAACCTGTTAGTAATTATACTATTATATTAATGAGATAAAAATGGTTTAGAACATTATCAAATACTTTTTGTAAAAATAGCATAAATAGAGTTCGTAGATAATCTTATTAAGAACATAATAAACCAATGCAGTATTATAGGGATTAAATAAACATTACGGCTAATTTCTGAAGATAAAATAAAACAGAAAACTTACATCAACTATTTCCAAATTAATAATTACGTCTTAAACTCTTCTTATTACAGTAAATTTATATTTCGTTTCCAAAATTTGTTAGACTTAGCAACTTTATACTGAAAACATCCTTATTAATATTTTAAATTTATTACTGAATAAGAAAATCCTGTTTTCTCTATTTTCTCTAATTTACAGTAGTATGCATATAAAATATGACCTAAATTTTAATTATGCAAATCTTAACGAAATAAAAATAATAAAAAAACAATCTTCAAAGTTAATTAATTTATTTTTATTCACTTTCATAAGTATTGAAATTGTTATCTTTTTAAAGGAAGTGTACGTACAAATACCTTGTGTTTCTTTACCTTGCTAATATTATTAGCCCTATTTTCTTTGTTTTTATTTTTTTTACCTCCAGTTAGAGTTTCTAGCAAACTCAACATCCAATTTTTTAGTTCTTCATTTTCAATATTTATAGATTTATTTGCTTAGCAACCAAATACAATGTTCTCTAAATTTTTAGAGATGTGTAATACTTTCCTAGCTAATCTTAAAAATGAATTGAAGATTCCCTCGCTTTTTTTACATTCAAAGTTATAAATTTTTTGGCAATCAGTATCAAAATAACGTTAGAAAATTTTCAAACGCTTCGTTTATCGAGGGAATTTTGAGTAAGTAAAATTCATTTATTTTTCTAATGTAGCCTATTTCAAGGACATTGTATACAAACATAGTTGTATTCTAACGGGCTAAATAGCGCGGTGCAACCGGGCTCCGAATTTATCGCCCCTCACGTGCTCAGTCAATGCTATTTAATGATCCCATTTTGTTAATGAATAATTCAATTAGGGTAAAACTTTTCAGAAAACTTAATTATATCCTACTAAGCATGCTCATTGCTGGGAGCTTGGGCTTACTCAAAATTCCCTCGGTAAACGAAGCGTTTGAAAATTGTCTAACGTTATTTTGATACTGATTGCCAAAAAATTTATAACGTTTTTTTTTTACTAAATAAATAAATTTTAAATTGCACATGATCTTAAGAACAGTTTGAAGGACAGTGTTTTAAATTTATATCTTAAAATATAAAGAACTTTGTCTTGCGGAGCGAGTTGAAGTGAAAATATTTTGTAAATTTGATTGTCTGAAAAATTAAGTTTTTTTGATTTTTTACAAAAACGGTAAAAGATACAAATTTTTTGTCAAGTGAAAAAAGATGCGCCATGAAATTTTCTGCAAAATGATGTTTTAAAAAGTCAAATTTTCTAAAACTGATTTTCAAGTCATCAGGGGCCAACTCGAGGGGCCTGAGGCGGCTAGGTAAATTTTATGTGTGGTTATGGAATCCGGAGTCTCCATTTAAAAAAAATTGGGTTCGCTAGCCACTGCTTGAAAATGCGAATTTTACTTGAGTTTACCTTTAAATCGTCGGAAGTTCGAGGTACGAACTCGAACTCGGCGTACTGGATGATGGTGGGGGGAGAGCGCCATCGCGTGCTCTGGAAACTGAAAAACTCGCTTCAAATTCGCCGCGCTAAAATTATTCATGTTTATTCCGGTACTATTCATCCAATTTTAATAATTTTTTTTTCATGTGGCTTAGAGTGTAAAAATATTAACAATGGACATGCTCCTGCATCGATTATACATTTACCTAATTTTTTGGTCAACGCTGTAAATTTTTCATCAACTTATATTTAAATTATGGCAATTTATTAATAGCTGGGAACCTTTGAGATAATAATATTCACCATATAATAGAAGTGTTAAAACTAAACATGACAACTACTCATTCTGAAAAAAGTTCTTTATTAACATTTTATTATAATCAACTTACGTTCTATAAAATTTACATTATTATCATTATTTACAGTACTTATCAGAAAAGCCGTCTAGGCTTACAAACAGAAAATAATATTTTTTATTTGAAATTATTTGTTTTTTTTTTTTTAATTCCTTCGTCGGCACAATTTGATAATCAATGGAATGTTACATTGTTTAAAGAATCGTTAATGTTTTGCCGCACAAAATTTATTTTAAAGGTTCCCTGCTATTAACAATTTGCTATAAGTTAAATATAAGTTGATGAAAAATTTACTGCGTCGCCCAAAAAATTAAGTAAATGTAGAATCGATGCAGGAGCATGCCCATTGTTAATAATTTTCCACGCTATGCCACATTAAAAAAAAATTATTAAAATTGGATGAAGAGTTCCGGAATAAACGTGAATAATTTCAGCGCGGCGAATTTGAAGCACCATTAAGAGACTAATAAAACGGTGAGTTTGCATTCTTTGCATCTCTTTCCACAAAGACGTAAAAATATACTGACTGTTTTCCGTTCACTCACTCACTCCCTCACTCAACCTCACACTCGCCCTCACTCACTTCATTATTTTCACTATTTACATGACACACTTACTTATTTGCTCTCTCTCTCTGTTACTTAACCACTCAATCACTCAGTCACTCAATCACTCGATCGCTCAATTACTCAGTCACTCAGACATGCACTTCCCCCTCCCTGTCACTTTTCAAACTCATGTACATATAAGTAGTCACATGCATTATATATATCTTCCTTATGCTTGGTCTGAGTACTTAAAGGGTTTACTATCAACGTTTGATGCTCGTTCAGCATGAAAAGATGTGCCAAATGGCAAAGTTTGAGTGAATTTCACGGAGAGCCATTTTCAATGTATTTAGTACGGGGTCCTTTTCGAAACGACTAGTCCCTCCCCTTTTCCAACCCCTACAATTTTTCGGGACTATATTTTTGGTTTCTACTAACTATTTAACTAATAATTGGGGTTCATTTGTTTTTCAACCATAAAATATAGTTATTTTAAAATGAAATTTTTAATGATATTTTAAATTATATGAAGATTTAAAAATTACACCAAACCATTTTCATGGTTTAGATATATGTTTCAATGCCAGATTATTTAATTTGAAATCATTCCAGTTTAAAATAATATAATATTAAATGTTTAATGCTCAAAACTGATTAGCAGGATAATTTTTTTTTAATTTACAGTTTTAAAATATTTAAGTACGGAAAAAGTTATAAAACTTTTATAATATTCTAAATCATTCTAAATTTTTTATATAATGAACTAAGAAGGTTAAAGATTTCCTTCATGCTTGAAATTAAAATTTCAATAATGATATATTTTAATAATTTTATTATTATTACAACTAATTTTAGAAGTCGAGAATGGAATATTAGGCTTCTTATTTTATCCAAGTATTAAGGTGCATACAAAAAATTAATTTTTCCTAACACCCAGAATGTATGCTGCGAACAATAACTTGCCGATTATTATTTTAGAAATATTCAAATGAAAAACATGTTTTTAAGAAAGCAAATTACATTTTTTTCGTACTAAATACAATAAACTGTAGAGAAATTAAACGAATGAGCAATTTTATTCGATTGACTTTGTCACGTGACGTTTGGAAGAACCCCCGCCCCCTCCGACAGGTCAAATCACTAATTCATAAATTGGTATCTCAAAACAAAAATTATTATGGTTCTCACAAGATTTTAAACCAGGTCTGTTATCTGAAACGAAAATAATTCTATTTAGAAGAAGAATCAAAATTTTTCAACAACTTTAGGTCATGTGTGTTGCACCTAAAATTGGTATTTTAAAACAAAAAATCATTAGATTTAAATTCGATGGTCTTTGTTTGAAATCATAATTTTTTGCGTTTTACATCAAAAATTGTCATCCTCAGGCAAAAATTATTAAAATTTGAATAAGATTTAGAATCTAATAACCAATTTGGATAAAGTTCCGAATAGGTGAACGTGACGATTTCCTTGATACTGCGTATACTTACGTATTTTGACGCGCTGATTACAAAAATGATAGTGAAAATTGGAGACTAGGCGATTTTCATGGTGAAACCGTAGGAAAACCATAAAAAATGTGGTTTTTTGCGTTTATCACAGCCAGTATGCAAAATCTCGCAAATTGCTTCCCATAAAAGTTGTAGATCTTACAAAAATACATATTTTTTGTGTAACACATTTTTTTCTACGAGTGATAGTTTTCAAGAAATTTAGTGATCTCTAGATTTTTATGAAAAAACCATAAAAATCATGCTCTTTTCATTTTCGAGTGTTAACCGTCCCCCAGTGTCAGCAACCCGTCTTATACGAGAAATTGAACCCGTTTCCTAAGTTTTTTCTAGTTCCAGTCACGGGGTGCCTTCCCGCCCCCATGACCCGTGGGAAAAGGGGCAGGGGTGTGACCTTACATGATTTTTGTGACCAGCCACGGGGGGGCCTTCCCGCCCCCACGACGCGTTGGAAAAGG
>JAAAKG020138192.1:0-10816 GCA_010014905.2 Druon quercuslanigerum
CGCGCACGCGCAGTTAACTTGTGCGACATTGAACTTTGCACCGATAGAGATGTAAAATAACACACTCCTGTTGCAAAAGGAAAAACTTTCACTTATCGGTGTGACTCTGCGACTTTTTTCTAACAGTGTATGAAACTTGAGGATGTTCGAAAAGAAGATTTGAACACTATTTAAAAAAAAATTATAATTGTTAATTTAGCAATAAAATTATTTAAAAAATGTCGATGGTTTGTTTATAAAATAAACAAATGTAATCATATTAGATGACCAAAAATTTTCGAATGGATATTATTATCTACAAAGTTTTGAATTAATTGAAGAGAAAACAGTCATAGGATTTTCGTTATTTTTCTTATTTATTAATAAAATCTCGTTTCAAAAATTAACGTTAAAAATCCATTTTATTTCATATCAAAGAGCAATTTTATTATGAGGACGCGATCTATATATACTTGCTTGTTACGGGTCACATTTCCATAATCCATGTGTAGTGGTATAAACAGAAACCCTCGCTTTGGGCTAAAAGTCGATTGGTCACGAAATTAGCGACTGAATTAACATCTTAATCGATAGCATCAAAAAAATCTTTTGTTTAAAAAAAAGAGTGCAAATGAAAAATTGTCGCGTTAAATATTTTACATATCACTTTACAAATTTCGAATTTTTCCACCGAGATAGAATAAATAGTAGTCACATTTTCAAAAAATAGTTAAAATCGAAATACAAACCTGCTCAATTAAAGGAAATATCTTAAAGGAAAATTTAATTTTTTATATTTTATTGCCAAAATATTTAAATTTTTAATCAAAAACAGTTAAATGCAAACCATAAAGATAAATTTTCGACTACTGTGGTGAATATTTAATAAGAAGTTAATGCTTCAAACTTTTTTTTTTAATTTTCAGTCAAAAAGAGTAGAATTAAAAAAAAGATGACTTTTCAACCAAATATTTAACTTTTCAGGCAAAAAAATTAATTTTTTACCCATACATTGATTTTGCTACCAGAAAATACGAATTTTCAATGAAGCAGATCAATTTTGTATCAAAAGCATTAATTTTCTACTAAAAGAGACGATTTTAAGAAAAAAAGAACATTCTCATCCAACAAATTAAATTTTCAACTAAAAAGGATCCATTTAAAAAAAAAATTGGACAAAATTGTAAAAACATGTATTTTTAATAGGAAAATACGGATTTTCAACAAAATTTTTGTTTTTAACCTGAAAATATCAATTTTAAACCAATAAGATTAATTTTTTACTAAAATGATTATATTTAAAATTTTTATTAATATTAGAACACAATACTCATTTTTCTTAAAAAACACGAATGAAATCCAAAATTTTTCAAAAGTGAAGAAACTTTAAAAATCTAGTCATTCTCATAAAAAATGCCAATTTTCAAAAAAAGGGTGACAATACAAAAAATAAAATTATTTGTTTAAAAATTGTTAATCTTGAAAACATAAAAATCTAGCGGGAAGCTTTTTGTCAAAAAAAAATTATTTATTAACAAAATAGTTGAATCCTCAAATAAAAAAGATTGCAATTTTCAACCAAACAATTGAGTTCAGATATATAAAAAACTATCTACAAAAATTTCTAAAACATTTTTTTTTTATATGACAGGATTTTTTTAAATTATAGAAAAAAATTCAGTTGTTTAGAAATATATTTAGGACTTTTTCAAGCTGGAAAAAATGTCCTAAATTTTATAAATTTTCGGAAATCTTTCAAAGTCTTTAAATATTTTTAATCTTTTAAGAACTCCTAAAAATCCCTAAATATTTTTCAAAATTATTCGAATTCGTCCCAAAGTTTGTAAAAATGTCTGCAAGATTAAAAAAATGAGCTTAAAATCTGCCAGATTTTTTTGTTGCTACAATTTTGAAACTCTTTTGCAATCTTTTTTGAAACATGTAAAAATATTTTATCAAAATAAATATTGTACAATATAACTTTCAAAATTCCTAAAAAACTAATAACCTTCAGTAATATATAAATAAACATAATCTCATTATTTATAGATGAGGGGTTATGAATAGAATCATTTTGTAATAAATATTAAAAATTAAAAATTTTAATGTGGAAATTGCGATGTAGTGAATTTCCGACAATTCCATCAATTTTAGGATAAATGCTTCAGGCTCTTAATTAGTAGTCGCAACTGATAATTATTATGAATTTCCAATTTCCATTTTCGTGGCTGAATAATAACTAAAAATCCAATCAGGAAAATTTTCGTACATATGAAAATTGTACAGATTCTCTTTATTTGAAAAGTAAGTGTACCCAATGCTCTTATTAGAATTTCGCAATTAAGCGAATATCCGGATTTGCTGCAATCGATTTTACGTGATGTCATTTGTACCACCTGTATACTTGACCTATACCACTATCCTTTGTAACCGAAGATCGTCAGAACGATGCATCACGAATATAGTGGCAAGCTGTGTTGCCGAACTACAAAGGTAATATTGAAAAAAGTACCTCTCTTTGGAAAAATCTGAATCTTTCTCGAAACAAATTGTCCTAACTTGTTAGTTCTGGGCTTTATAGATAGTAATTTAATCTTTTTTAAATTATTTTTTAAGGTTAAACATTAAATAGTTTTGATCAATGGTGTATTGTTCTTTAGAGTGAGGAAAAAAAATTTACATCAGCCAGGATTTGAACCCGGGACGTCAGTCTAGATGAGTCGAGCGTTTACCAATTGCGCCACCAAGGCTTTCTAACCAAAGTGTTGAATTTAAAAAAAAACAATTAAATTTTCAAACGAATAGTTAAATTTTTACAAAGAAAGATGAATTCTCGACCAAACTTTTTAACCAAAAAGATTCAAATTTTTGACGAAGGAGATGACTTTTTAACTGCGACGAAGAATCTTTAACGAAAAAATAACTTTTGATCAAAGTAATTCAACTTTGAAACAAATATTTGAAAAATTTAATAATTGTTTTTTCAATGAAGACAGTTAACTTAAACTAAGTAAGGCAAAGAGCTAAATCTTAAAGCAACACAGATTATTTTTAACCAAACCGTTGAATCGTCTACACAAAAATTTATTATTTTATGCAAAAAAATTATTCTCATGAAGTTAGTCGAATTTTTAAGTCAAAAAGAGGAGTTTTCAACAACAAACATTTAAACTCTAAACAAAAGAAAATAATTTTTAGTCAAACATTTGCATTTAACAAAGGACTTTTCAACGAAATTAGATCAATTTTCAATCAAAATTGAAACAGTTGAATGTTCAGATCAAAAATTAATTCTAAAAAAAAATTGAAAGAAATTGTTAAATTTTGCAACTAAAGAAGTGAATTAAAAAAAATTGTTTTTAAGAAAATAGATTATCTTTTAAGCAAGTAGATGAATTTTCAACTAAAAGTGGGATAGTTCAATTTTCAGCTAAAAAGGTTTTATGTTTAAGCAAGGAAAAAAAATTCCTATAAAATAGGAAAGATTGCTACCAAGGGAATACATTTTCACATTAAATGATGAATTTTAACAACAAAATTTGTTAACAAATGATTTAAAATTTCAACTCCCCCCTTTTCGAACCCTTCCTTATTAACTGAAGTTTGGTAGGACGGACGTTATAACTACAATTTCCACCATATGAAGAATTGCTTCTTAACTTGAACATGATTTCGATTCGCAAAATAAACTTATTGCATAAAGGTGTAGTTAGGCATATAATTTAAATAATTGAATAATACAAACAATAAAGTAGCCTCAGAATGGACTGAAACTTTAATTGACGAAAGGCATGCACACGGAAAACGTAAATGTCAATTTTCAGGCAACGAATGGAGACTTGATGTTTGGAATGCTAGGGGGTTGAATAATGTCATTTTATGTGTACCTGAAACAAAGAAAAAGGGATGCGAAAGTAGGGACATAGAAAACAACTTGTTGGAAGGCGGATTTGAAATATGGTCAAGAGTAGATAGTGAAACATATCGCAGGCATCTCGGAGATCATGATTTTGTATCTCGCAGATTGCTGTGGGCTAGAATGAAAGTAGGAATCTGAAGATTCTTTACCAATTTCAGGATCAAATTATTCCACTAGAATATACTGTCTAAGCAAAAGCAAACTTTAAATTCACCTGATCTTTTCATCAAGTAATCTTACTTTACTAAAATGTATCTTGTGCCCTTTCAAGTGACCATCCTTCAGTTTGTATAGTTACAGGAAAAAAAAGTTCGCAAAAAACGAAAAAGCATAGGGTTACAGAACAGCAAAGGAAAAATATCCAATTTAAAGATGATAAGAGAAAATTCTCAAGAGTATTCTATTTCCACTGTCATTGTCAGATTTCAAGAAACATCTAATTGGAAATCTTGTACGGAAACAATGTTGTTATGCAGTATCTCATCCGTACTTTACAATTCACACTTACTCCGGCATAACCACATGGTTGCTCTAACGAGAATGAAATGATGGAAGAGTATGGTCGGATGCCTTCGCTGAGATTTCTCTGTGTTGGGAAATAGTATTTCTATTGTCCTCATGCGCGCTGTTTCAGTGTTATATAACATACAGGTGCATATCATTAGCATTGTCTAGAGGGCGGAGAATACGAGCAGCTTTACACAGAGAGTTTCTCATTGCAATTTTCAAACAACTTTGAAGGTGCAACAATTTCAGGTTGGAAAAATAACAAGACGGACTTTCTTTGTTACCTGCTTGTACAATGTAAAATATTTCAATTCTGGGCCATCCTGTATCCTCCCGAACTATTTAGAGAATATATTATCTTTCTGGGAAACAAAGTGTAGCAACGAAGCTCTTTGATCTTTCTATAAATGTTATTCTTGCTGAAGATTGGTTTTTTGAAATTATTGAAAAAAATCTCGGTTAAATTAAATGTACCGGAAAACTTATTTGAAATTGTTTAACAAAATAGATGAAGAAACGAAATTAATTTGGAAAAGGGTACAGAACAAGCGTTCCTTTCCATATTATAGTCGATGTTAACCATCCACATGGAGTGCAACGCTTTTTCCCTCTCCTCTTTCCAAAAAATTTTTCATATTTATTTGGATAAATTTTTTTTAAATTGTCCTTAATTTTTTATTGCTGGGCTCCACTATAGTTCACTGTTGTCAAATTAAGAATACTAACGACTACAATGTTTTTTCACAAAACTAACAATAGAGAATCTTCCTAACATCATCAATGTCTTTTTCTGGTCCGAAGTACATCTTTTAAAATCAGGAAAAACTTTTCAAAAGGTTAATTTATTATTCCAGAATTTGAATCTAATCAAAGTTTTGATGAAAGATCGGATATCAGAATGCTGTTCTTTTCAATTATTTTACCATTTAACAAACTTTGAAGCAGGGAAAGCTAAGCAGTGCGTGATCCAATCAAAGTAATTTTCCCGACAAAGGAAAATACCTTTCTACAAAGGAACTATTTACAATCGTTCAGAAAATCTTCTGAAATACATATTTTCATTTATTTTATAAATACATAACAGGATTTGCTAGAAAAAAACATTTCTCGTATTAGTATACATTAAAAAAATTTTTTTAAATAATATCTCCAACTTTACAATACTAGTCAAAACCATGTAACGGCCGTCGAGTTGTTAAAAAGAATGAATATTTTACTACAATTTATTCAACCAGTTTAAATTACTTGAAACTTTTAAAAAATCAAATACATTTAAATCCTAAATTTTAAAATAAAAAATGTCAAACTCTTGCTTTTTTTAAATGACATAGCTGTAAAAATGAAATAAAGTATGATTCTTGAAAAAACATCAATTTTATCAAAAATTGGACCAAGCATCGTTTAGCTTTCTTAGCTTCACTTTACGGATTTTTTAAACTATTTTTTTTAAGTTTACAAACATAAAATGGAGTTTGCTTTTTTAAGTTAAAGATAAAACTTTTTTAAGAAATTTAAACTGACTTGAAAGTAACTTTAAAGGATTTTACAGGATTCGGAAGATTTTGAAGCATTAGATAATATTTTCTCAATAATATGTATAAATATAAATTCATTATAATTCGGAATAAATCGTTTTTAATACTTTTCAATGGGTGTGAATGGAACTATAAAAATACATTTTTTTAAATAGAATCTAAGAATAAAAAAAATTGTTTAAAATAAAAAATACTTCCTAAATTTCAAACTTCCGAACCTTCAAACTCGAATTTCTCAACCAAACCGTCATTTACAAAATAAATTAAGTGTTCAGTAAAATAGTTGCATTTATAACTAAATAGTTAAATTTTAAACAAACAAAGTTAAGTTTCCATCCAAATAGTTTAGTTTTCAACAATCACAAAATTAATAATCAACAAAAAAAATGCCTTTACAATCGAATAGTTAAACTGTCATGAAAATAAATTCAACTTCAAAGAAAAAATTACTTTTTTAATCAAATAGTTGCATTATACCCGAATTGTTGAAATTTCGACATACGACAATGTATTTTTAACAACAAAAAATTTAAAAAAGATTTAAATAAAATTTTTTTGTAATAATTAAATTTTCAACCAATCAGTAACATTTTGTACCGAGGGCGATTATTTTTTAACCAACGATATAATAGTAGAAATCTAAACTAAAAATGAATAATTTTCAACCAAACAAGATCAGTTTTTGAATAAAAAGGATAACTTTTCTAATAAACGATAAATTTTCAATCCAAAAGGATGAATTTTAGAAAAAAACATCTAATTTTAATAAAACAGGTGAATTTTTAACATAACATTTAAGTCATTGAACAGAATAAATGATTTTATAAAAAATAGTTTGATTTTCAACAAAATAATTTAATTCTCAGCGAAGTAGTAGAATTTTTTTAACAAAAAGACGTGAATTCTGAACCAAAAAATTATAACATTTCAATTAAAATAATGAACTTTTAACCAAAATAAAGGAAGTTTCTAATAAATGATAACTTTTCAATCCAGAAGGAAGGTGATGACTTTTAACAAAATAGTCGAATCTTCAACAAACAAAATTAATTTTTCTGAAACTAGTTTAAATTTTGACCGAATGGTTACGTTTTTGACAAAAAAAAAATGTAAAAAGTAGTTTAATTATTAACGAAATAATTAAATTTTGAACCAAAACAAATGACATTTTAACAAAATAGTGCAATCTTCAATCAATAAAATGAATTTTTCAAAACAAGTTTAAATTTTAACTGAGTGTTTAAGAATTCGACCAAACAATGACTATAAAAAATATTTCCATTGTCAGCTCAATAATTAAATTTTTGACTAAAACATATGACTTTTAAACAAAATAGTTACATTTTTAACAAAGTAATTAAATTTTTAACCTAATAGTAGAATTTTTAACTAAAATAAAAAAGCCATCCAGGGTTTTGAACTAACAAGAATTTAAATTTACTAAACAATTATTTGATTATCCTACTATCTTTTGTTAATTCAGTTCGTTTTAAAACAAAGGAGCAAGAAAAGGGTGAAGTTTCTTAAAAACCAGATAAAAAAGAAAAATTCGAAAGAGGAGAATAGAGGAAAGAGTGTCAAGCCTGATATTATTTCTAGATTCGTATGCACGAAGATAAACAGTTTCGCAGTGTATAGGGTGCACGCCCAACTTTAGGTTTTATCCGGTCGGGAAAATTGATGCAGAAAATTAATTACGTTTCACTCGGAAACTGGCCAAATCGGCTTATATTCTCGCCTGGAAATTTCCTGTTCAGCCTTGCAACCCAGCTTCCCACAAGCGCGTATACAGCAGCCATATAATATATTTGCAGAAAATCATTTTACAAGAGTGTACGACACATATGTGTTATGTATCAGGTAACACATCAACTGAATTGGCTTAGTTGTTCGAAAGCTTTCGTCCGGTTTCGAAACTGGCTTTCACAGGTTAATTACGAGAATAGTTAGTGGATGCAAGATTGAAAATGAGCTTTGATCGTATCGTAGAGACGTATATGCGCTTCTACGTTAATAATGCTAATGGTGCCATGCGGGTTAAACTTAATAATTACTGCTTCGCAACAAACTGTAAATTTAAATATTGTTCGTGGAAGAATTAAACTTGCAAATGAAAAAACAAATCAAAAGTTGAAAACTGTTTGTTGGAAATGAAGCGAAGGATTTAGCGAAGGAAATTTTGTGTGTTGTTAACATATAATACTGAAGACGATTTAGCAGATGTACAGAAAAACTACACGGAGAGACTTTTGATATCAATATTTAGTTTATTCTATATTTATAACTAAAATAAAAGGTAAGAATTTAGGGATAATTGGGGTACTGCTACACTACCGTCGAAAACTATGAGATTGATTGACGCAAGCACTTCTGACTTTAAACCACGATAACTGAGCAAAAAAATGATAGTAAATAGTATCGTGATCAGTCATAATTACTATGTACTTGATGTAATTTTTCAAGATAAAGTAGACTCTATTTGAAAGTTCGGAACACAATGTACATAAACTGCATAAAATATTAATAATTTTTCACTTTTGGCTACAATGTATGCATTAAAGTTGCCTTTTGAGGACCGCGTGTCGCATAATGGGAAATGGCCTAAATGAGCCAAGCACAGTGACCTCGCGTGTAAACTTTGTAACACTTGCAAATAGCCTTCGATCGGTAAAGTATTGTCGGCATGATTTGCGTGAGAATTTATACACATACATATGACACAAAAACCACACTGCCATTAAATCCCTAGCCGCTTCCATACAGCATATACAGTTCCTAAATTTTGAATGTATACCTCTTTACCCACAACATCAATTATTAACCGCCCTTTTAACGTGATTGCTGTACATGCGAATTTGTATGCGAGTATACATGTCTGCGTTTTGATGAACGCTTGAATTCGCTCGCAATACTCGATAATGAGATACGTTTATGCCATTAGCGTTGAATAAAGTAAAAGTGACGTTTATGTGGAATTTAGCAGTAATATAACTTTGTTTGCGATTCGTGTGTTTCATTTGATAAACACAATATTTTGTGACAACTTATGTGTTTATAACTATGCAGGGGAATATAGTGAATGTTGGGACGAGTTTTGTTTTTGGAAGGCAACTTTTTTCCATGATAATATTTTTAGATTTCATTACACTATTTTGAAGGGTTATTAAATTACTTTCTTTTTGAGAACAAAACATATATATGGGTAATTCCTTACAGACTGGGCACGTTGATGTCCGTGGAAAATATTATTAAAACTGCTGGTAGTATTATTATCAAACTTGTAAAAATTTTCATTTTTGCACATTGTTAAAAATGTTTGAAATTCTACAGCACTTTTACCACAGTTCCGTAATACAAGCGTAAGGTAAAATTGTAAAAACGGTATTGGAATGATGAAATTGCAATACATGTCTTGTAAGTGTTGTAAATCGCGAAGCCAACGTAAAGCGTGCCAATCAATGACTTAGAGCATTTCTAAAGCGAAAATTATACAGAACGAATTTACGGACTTAATGGAATTCATGGAAATTCAGGAATTCACGAAATGTATGGAATTCGCGAAATTCGTGGATGACATTTAATTCAATAAATTCACGAAATTTACGAAATTTGCAAAATTAATTGAATTGAAGGAATTTACGAAATATATGAAATTCATGGAATTAACGGAATTGATGAAATTTTAAGAATTCACTAAAATCGAAGGCTTCACTGGATTATCGGAATTCACGAAATTCACATAATTTGCGAAATTAATAGAATTCGCGAAATTAATAGAATTCACAGAATTCACAGAATTCGCTGAAATGATGGGATTAACGGAATTCTCTGTTATTATGGAATTCACGTAATTAAAGGAATTTGTCGAATTAATGGAATTCAGAGAATTCATGAAATTCATTGAATTCAATAAATTCCCGGAATTCATTACATTACAGAAATCTACCAAATTTGCAAAATTAATTGAATTGAAGGAATTTCGAAATATATGAAATTCATGGAATTAACGGAATTGATGAAATTTTAAAAATTCACTGAAATCGAAGGCTTCACTGGATTATCGGAATTCACGAAATTCACATAATTTGCGAAATTAATAGAATTTGCGAAATTAATAGAATTCACAGAATTCACAGAATTCGCTGAAATGATGGGATTAACGGAATTCTCTGTTATTATGGAATTCACGTAATTGAAGGAATTTGTCGAATTAATGGAATTCAGAGAATTCATGAAATTCATTGAATTCAATAAATTCACGAAATTCATTAAATTACAGAAATCTACGAAATTTGCAAAATTAATTGAATTGAAGGTATTTACGAAATATATGAAATTCATGGAATTAACGGAATTGATGAAATTTTAAGAATTCACTGAAATCGAAGGCTTCACTGGATTATCGGAATTCACGAAATTCACATAATTTGCGAAATTAATAGAATTCGCGAAATTAATAGAATTCACAGAATTCGCTGAAATGATGGGATTAACGGAATTCTCTGTTATTATGGAATTCACGTAATTGAAGGAATTTGTCGAATTAATGGAATTCAGAGAATTCATGAAATTCATTGAATTCAATAAATTCACGGAATTCATTAAATTACAGAAATCTACAAAATTTGAAAAATTAATTGAATTGAAGGAATTTCGAAATATATGAAATTCATGGAATTAACGGAATTGATGAAATTTTAGAAATTCACTGAAATCGAAGGCTTCACTGGATTATCGGAATTAACGAAATTCACATAATTTGCGAAATTAATAGAATTATCGAAATTAATAGAATTCACAGAATTCACAGAATTCGCTGAAATGATGGGATTAACGGAATTCTCTGTTATTATGGAATTCACGTAATTGAAGGAAT
>JAAAKG020138193.1:0-12699 GCA_010014905.2 Druon quercuslanigerum
TTTAAAATTATAATAAAAAAAAAAAAAAAAAAATTTAAGAAAAAAAAAAATTAGGTAAGGTAATGGGTAGGGGGGGGGGGTAGTGTAGGAATATTTTGTTACGGTTTGTTACAGGGGGAGGAGGGGTCTTAGGAAGGGCCTACCCAGTTGGCAAAAAAACCATAAAAATCCAAAAAACGTCCTTGGTTCGTTCCTAGGACGTCCTATGTCAGCCCAATCAACGTGTCTAAGACGTCGAATGTCCTCAAGATGTCCTAAAGGCGTCTTCTTATAAAAGACGTCTTAGGGATGTCCCAAAGACGTCTCCAGGACATCCTTATTTTTTGTGTTCGCTGGGTGCTATTTTGTTAGTTGGGTACTAACTGAATAGTGACAGCAACTAATGGAATTGTTGAACCAACTAATAAAATAGCAGTGCCATATCTTACTAACTAAATAGTTGTCTCAACTAAACATTTTTTTTAGTGATAGGAAATCCTTTTTAATTTAAAAAATCGACCTTTTAGATCCCGAGTAGAATAAGCGACAAATAACGAGTCGATAATTAGCACTCTCTTAGTCTTTATCGTATCTTTTCATGAAAAAATTCTCACGCCTGGAAAATGCAGTATGCTTAACTTTTTTCTAGAAAACTTATGGAACAGTTCAGGAAGGTGACCGATTCTCCCACGTGCATTCAAGGATATCCGTGAATCACATGAGAGGCGTAATTTCACCAGGAAGAATGGAAGCCAGTTCGTCGATCTTGGGAGGAAGAATCGAGATCGAGATTCTATAGGTATTATTCAGGTCCAGGCAGTGCCGGATTAACCATAAGGTCAGCACAGGCCTAGGGGCCTAGGGGCTCAAAATCTTTTTTAGAGGGCCCTTGGCTAACGTGTTTTCCAAATCTCTACCCAGTGGGCAGAAAACCATAAAAATCCAAAAAACGTCCTTGGTTCGTTCCTAGGACGTCCTATGTCAGCACAATCAACGTCTTTATAACTTCCAGTATCCTGAAAATGTCCTAAAGACGTCTTTAAGACATGGACGTCCTTGGGACATCTTTCGGACTGACACGAGACTTTTTTAAGAGCATCCCTAGGATATCCAAAAGACATGTTATAAAAGACGTCTTGGGGATGTCCCAAAGACGTCTCAAAGACATCCCTAATTTTTTTGCCCACTAGGTAGATTATTCAAAATTCAAAATAGAAAGCCTTCAAATTTCCATTTTTTCATTCAAAATTTCACTTGGAAATCACTTTGCACTGAAATCGAATGGTTTACCTAATTTTCGTCATTTAATAGAAAAAAAATTTCTTCGCAAACAAATGTGACTTTTTTATTTTTTTAAATGTTTTTAACTTATTTGTTTTAAAATTTCTATATTTTGTTAAAACTTTGTCTTCTGTGGCCACTAATTCACTTTTTTAAGTTGAAATGTTAACTATTTGAGGTTTAAACTTTCATTCAATATTGAAATATTTGTTTGGAAATGAGTTTTTTTTAATTAGAAGTAACTTTTTTTAACTAAAAATCTTTTTGTTGCTAGAAAACTTATTCTTCTAACTGAAAATTACCCTATTCTATTGTTTGTTGAAAATTATTTTATTTTTTTAGTTAAAAATTCATTTATTTTTTGACATTTTTTTCGTTTTTGGGAGAAATTAATCTTTTTGGTTAAAAATTCAACTGCTATTTGGATAGAATATTAATCTTTGAATTTGAAATTTTATTTCTTCGATTGAAAATTAGATTTTTTTCATAAAAAAAGTTTTTATCATTAAAAAATTCCACCATTCCATTTTTTGTCAATTTTTTTTATAAGCATTTAATCTTTTCGGTTAGACATGTATCGGTTTGGTTAAAAATTTAACTTTTTAGTTAAAACTTTATTTTGTTTGGTCGAAAACATATTTTCCTAACTTAAAATGAAATTTTGTCCTTCTTATTTTCATTGAAAATTCATCATCTGGGTTAAAAATTTAATTTAGTTGGTTAAAAATTTAGGAGAAATTATTAAAAATTCGTTTTTTTTTTGTTGAAAATGATTTTTTTTACTAAAAATATAGCTATCCTATTTTTATAAAAGAATGGTAGAAAATTGATTACTTTTTTATTAAAATTTATATTTAGGTTTTGAAAAGTCAATTTCCTTCAAATTGCCATTTGTTTATTCCTAAATTTCACTTGGAAATCCCTTTTCACTGAAAGCTAATGGTTTACCTAATTTTCGTAATTAAACGGAAAAAAATTTTCTAGCAAAAAAATGTGACTTTATTATTTTTTAAATATTTTAACTTATGTTAAATATTTTTTTGTGTTATGTATTTTAACTCTGTGACCACTAATTCACTTTTTTTAAGTTGAAATGTCAACTATTTGAGGTTTAAACTTTCATTCAATATTAAAATATTTGGTTGAAAATTTATTATTTTTGTTGAAAATGAGTTTTTTTTTAGAAAAGTATTTTTTTTAACTAAAAATCTTTTACTTGCTGTAAAACTTATTATTCTAACTTAAAATTACCCACTTCTATTCTTTTAGAAAAATTTATTTTTTTTAGTTAAAAATTCATGTATTTTTTGACATTTTTTTTACAAATTAAAATATTTGTTTGAAAATGCATGTCTTTTGTTCCAAATTATTCTATTTAGATAAAATATTAATCTTTGTGTTTGAAATTTTATGTCTACTTTTTAAAATTAGATTTTTTTCTTTAAAAAGATTTTATCAATTAAAAATTCAACTATTCCATTTTTTGTAAATCTTTATATAAAGATTCAATCCTTTCGGTTAAAAATTCATCTGTTTGGTTGAAAATTAAACTATTAAGTTAAAAAAAATTTTTTGGCTGAAAACATATTTTTCTAAATTAAAATAAAATTTTATCCTATTATTTATTAAAAATTTATCTTTTTTAGTTAAAAATCATCTATTCTGTTGAAAATGTGTCTTATTTTGGTAGAAAATTTATCATCTGGGTTAAAAATTTAACTGTTAGTTTGAAACATTTTGATTTAAAATAACTGATTTTTAGTTAAAATTTAATTTAGTTGGTTAAAAATTGAACCGGAATTATTAAAAATTCGGTTGTTTTTTTGTTGAAAATTCTTTTTTCACTAAAAAGATAGCTATTCCATTTTTTCTAAAGAATTGTAGAAAAATTTTTACTTTTAGATTAACACTCATGTTTTGGGTTTGGAAAGTCAAGTGAAATCTTTTTTAGATGAAAATTCAACTATTTTTATGAAAATTCGTCTTTTTAGTTAGAAAATTTTTGCTTGAAAATTGAACTCTCTTGTAGAAAATTTACTTTTCTTTGAAAACTCATGTTTCAGTGTCAAAAAGTCAAACCCATATATTTTCTGGATGAAAAGTCCGTTTTTTTTTTGTTGCAAGTGTAAAAATTATTTTGAAAATTCATATTTATGAATTGGAAAATTTAACTGCGTGGGTAAAAGTTAAACTAATTCTTT
Source organism: Druon quercuslanigerum (assembly GCA_010014905.2). Taxonomy (NCBI): domain Eukaryota; kingdom Metazoa; phylum Arthropoda; class Insecta; order Hymenoptera; family Cynipidae; genus Druon; species Druon quercuslanigerum. The sequence continues at coordinate 3,462 of JAAAKG020138193.1, forward strand.
TAAAATTGTGTTTTTTTTTTAAAATGAGTTTATCTCTTTGATTTAGAATTTAACTATTTTATTCAAAATTAATATTTTTGACTCGAAATTCACACTTTTTCGTTGATAATTTAGTTTTTTAAATTGAAAATTCGTCTTTTTGCATCAAAAATGCACTATTTCAAATGAAATTTCGTCTCTTTTGTTTTAAATATTGTAGTTGTGAAAAAATTTTAATCTCTGAAAAACGTAGTTTGTCTATTATTTTAAGAATGAAACTAATATTACTGACGATATCAGAACAAATAAAAAGCATTATTTTTAACGAAACAATTTTAATATTAAAAGAGAAATGTTCTTTTACAAATTTTCTTACCAATTTTTAAAAAATGATGGAATTTGAATAATTAATGGCTCACCTTTCTAGGAAAACATTCTTTATAATTCAATTGTTTCTGGATAATTTTCGTAAATTTTAAATTTATTTATAAAAATAATTTTTTTAAATCAATAATACATCATTTTGGTTTTGATTTGGTAAAGGCACGAAATATATATTATATAGCATAAGGCTTTTATTTTTCGAGGTTGTTTTTTTTTGTTTGAAAATTAATTTTTATCTTGACATATTAATTATTACATTTTTTGGTTGAACATTCACTTTTTTTTATTGAAAATTTAAGTACTTCTGTAAACTTCTAACTCTTATGTTCCGAATTTATTTTTTTGATGAAGGTTTATAATTTTAGTTAAAAAATTCATTTCTTCAATTGAAAATTGAACAATTTTGTTGAAAATTTGTTTTTCTTTGTAGAAAATTAATTCTTCGTCGAAGATTTAACAACTATATATTTTTTTAATTGATCCATTTTAATTTAAAATCAAGCCATTTGGTTAAAAATTGTCTTTCCTTTTTTTTAAATTCAACTATTTGGTTGAAAATGTTTCATTTGGGATGAAATTTTTTTTTTATGTTTTAAAGTTAATGTTTAGCTGAAAAAATAAACTATTTCATTTTGGTTGAAAAATTATTTTTTTATTTTAAAATTAAACTGTTTGCTTGAAAACCAATATTTTTTGTTTAATATTTATCTATTTTGCTAAAAATACAAGTATTTTGTCAAAAAAGTCATCTTTTCGGTTCAAATATTTAACTTTGTTGTTGAAAATTCAGTTTTTTTACTGAAATTTTGTATATTCCAATGTTCTTTAATTAATTAATAATTAATTAATATTTATCAATATTTATATATTTGGTTAAAAATTCTTATATTTTGTAATAAAAGTAATCTTTTTAAATCGAGAATTTAATGTTTTTGTTTAAAATGCTCATTTTTTTGTTAAAATATAATTTTTCTTGTTTAATAATTTGTCCCTTTTTCTTGAAAATTCAGCTATTTGGCTCTATTATCAACCGTATGGTTGATAATTAATTTTTTTAAAGATATAACTATGTTTTAAAAATTCATCTTTTTTAGTCCATTTATCTCATTTAGATTGAAATCCATAATTTTTTGTGGAAATCTTTTTTGGTTTGGTAATTCAATTATTTTTTATAAATTTTATTTAAATAGTTGAATTTTCAACAAGAAAGATTAATTTTCTACCAAAAATAAGATGTTGCAGCAAATTATATGAATTTTGAATCAAGCGGTTTCTTTTTAATTAAAAAGAGCAAACTTTTGACAAAACAGCTTAATTTTCAATAAAATAAATACATTAAAAAAGCAAGTTTGAAACAAGAAGATTAATTTTATGCTGGAAAAGTCGAATTCTGAACAAAATACAAAAAATTTAAAACAAATAGTTGCATTTTCAACCAAACAGATTTGTTCTACTAAAACGGCTCATTTTTAACATAATGCATTCATTTTTAATAAAATAGTTAGATTTTTAACCAGGAAATTTAATTTTATGCAAAAGAAAGATTTTTCAGAAAATTGCTTTTTTTATTTTAAAAAAACAGCTTTTAACCGAACTTACAAAAAACAATTTTTTTGCTGTAAGAGACGAATTTTCCACAAAATAGTTGAATTTTAAATCAAATACTTAGATTTGAAAAAAAATAGTAGATTTTTCAACCGACAGAACCAATTTCCTACAAAAAAAAAGATTTTTCAACAAATTACGTAAATCTTTTTTAGCTTTGAAATTCAGCAATTTAGTATCAAGTGAATTTTTTTTTAGTTGAAAATTTAAGATATATAGTTAAAAAATGTGTTTAATTGAAAATTTAACTATTCCATTTTTTGTTAAAAATTTATCTATTTTATTTGAAGAGTTAACTATTTCTTTTGAAATTTTTTTTTCAAAATTTATCTGTTTGGTTAAAAATTTCGCTATTTGAATATAAATTTCAACTTTTTTGTTGGAAAATTTGACCTCTTTATCGAAAATGCTTTTTTTTGGTTGAAGTTTATTCTTTATTGTTTAAATTTTTTTCCATTTTGCTTGAAAATTCAATTGTTTTATTGTAAATGAAAACCTTTGGTTAATAAATTTTCTTGATCAACTATTAAACTATTTTGTTAAAATTTTTTTTTAGTCGAACATTCAACTGCTTTGTTGAAAATTAGTTTTTTTTTTATAGAAAACTTGACTTTTTATAATTATTTTTCTTCCAAAAGAAAATATTGTTCAGTAAATTACATAAATATGCAACCAAATAGTTAATTTAAAAAAATGTTTTGAAAAAATAGATCAGTTAAATTTTCATTGAACAAAATTAATTGTTAATGTAAAAAAAACACCAAACAATTTAATTTTCTACATAAATGATGAATTTTCAAACAAATAATTACAATTTCAACCAAAACGATGGAATTTCTACAAAAAAAAAGTAATTGAATTCCATTTTTTATATAAAGTTATCTTTTTTTATTTGAAGATTCACTTATTTCTTTGAAAATGTATTTTTTTGTTCAACATTGATCTGTCCGGTTAAAAATTTTGCTATTTTGGCACAAAAGAAAACTTTTTCGTTGGAAAAATTGACCTCTTTAACGAAAATTCCTCTTTTCTGGTTGAATTTTAATCTTTATTCTTTAAAATTTTTTCCATTTTGCTTGAAAATTCAACTATTAGGTTGTAAATCAAAATCTTTGGTTAATAAATTTTCATTATTGACTATTAAACTATTTTGTTAAAATTTTTTGTTCAGTCGAACATTTAACTGCTTGGTTGAAAATTCGTCTTTTTAGAAAGAAAATTTGACTTTTTAGACTGAAATCCATAATTTTTGGTAGAAAAGTTCTTAGTAATTATATTTAGTCTTGAGGAGGGGGCCCAAAAACTGTCATTTGCCTAGGGTCTCAAAATTTGTTTCCGGCAGTGGGTCCAGGAGCTTCCTCAGGGCAGTCTCTCCAGAACGTGGGATTTTACGGCCCCCACCACTCTCCCGTATGGGAGAAACACATTCAAACGCAGCGTGTCGGTGAATCGGCTCTGCTACATGTTGCGCAGGCCAGCCTCTTGTAGAGCCGAAAATGCACGAGCATGAACCCGAACTCCCCCGACCTCACGATTTGTTTTCGGTGGCTAACTTGCTAATGCTAAACTTAAATGATTGTTTCAAAATTAATTCTGAAAGAAAATTGAACAAAGATTACAAAACATTTTTTACCATTCATGATGGGGAATTATTTTGACCAACTTATTTTTTATTATTTCCGAAAATTTTTACAAATTTTAAATTTTGAAGCAAAATTTGAGTAAGTTTAAGAGATTTCAGAAATTTGGAAGAGATTCAAAAATAATTAAAACTTTTATGGTTTCACGAAAATGAAAAAATGAAAATCATTTTTTATTAAAAAAATTAATTTTAAAAGATTATTTTAAAACATTTTAGGACATTGCAAAATATTTCAAAAATTCTTAAAGAATCTGGAAAACTTTAAAGCCATTTTTTTTTAAATTTGCAGAATTAACAAAATTCAGGCAAAATTTGAATCTTTTCAAAGATTATAAGATTAGAATTGCGCAGTTAGACTTTATAAGAATTATGTGCCTTCTTTTTTCTAAAATTAAATAATATAACAAAATTCTTTTTCATCTTTTTTAAAATTTTTACAAAATAATAAACAAATTTTCTCATCGTTTTTCAATTTTCTCTCAGAATCTTTTCTACCTCAAAACTAATTTCTTTCGTTGAAAATTCTATTTTTTCCGAAAATTTAACTGGTCCATTTATGATTGAATACTTATTGTTTTAGTTTAAAATTCGTTCCTAAAGATGAAAATTAAACAATTTTGTTGACATTTTTTCCTTGAAAAATTATCTTTTTAGTTATAAATTTATTGCAAACTTCAGTATAAACTAAAATTTTTAGTTAAAAAATGTATTTTTAAAAGAAATTTCTAATGTTGAAAATTTATCTATTTTGTTAAAAAAAAACTTTGATCTTGTTTTAAAATTTATTTTAAAAATTTTGAATTTCTGTTTTCGGTAGAAAGTTAATGGTTTGAACATTAAATTATTTGTTTGCGAATTTAAATTTTTGGTTGAAAATTTTTCACTATTTTGCTTTACATTTGATTGTTTTTTTTTATTCGAAATTAATTTTTTTAAATGAAAAGTTGACGGTTTTATTTTTGTTTAAAAATTAATCTTTTCTACTTCAAAATTAATTTCTTTCGTTGAAAATTCTATTTTTTTCCGAAAATTTAACTGGTCTATTTTTGATCGAATACTTTTTTGTTTTAGTTTAAAATTCGTTTCTAAAGATAAAAATTAAACAATTTTGTTGACATTTTTTTCCTTGAAAAATTATCTTTTTAGATATAAATTTATTTTATTTAAAAATTAATTTTTTTCAATATAAACAACTTTAGTATAAACTAAAATTTTTAGTTAAAAATGTATGTTTTAAAGAAATTTCTTAGGTTGAAAATTTATCAATCAAAAATTTCTTCCTTTATTTGTTAAAAATTAATTTTTTAGTTAAAATATGACTAAAACATGCAGCACTAAATTTGAAACATTTTATTAAGTATAACTCTAATTGTTTTCTTGTGCAAAAACGAAGTCCCCGGGAGGAGTTTTTGATTTTAATACGATATTAATTAAATCACTTAGTAAATAACAATTTAGCGGAAGTAATTTCATAAAAACACTCATTAATTTGATTTATTTTTCAACGAATTTGTACCTTATCGGGATTCTTCGATTTTAAAATGTATTCTTCTCCCTACAAATACATGTAAAACTAATATTTTTTATTTAAGTTTTGTTTAATGATTGTTTTCCAATTTTTATTAATATTTTTTTACGCATAAGCAGCTAAAATATATATTTTTTTCATATTATTTATTTCTTTGTGTATGATTTGATTCTATGAAATTCTGATAAGAAAAATTTATTGGGAAATGATATAAACAGAAGTAATTTATAATTTGAGTAGAAAAATTATTCAAACTTTTACCTTGTTTTTGCAAGTTTTTCGTACATTTTTCCCCCATGTCTTTTCGTCTCTTTTTCGTTTTCTACTTAGAAAAGCTTGCGGTACATTTTTCATTTTAATGTAAAATGAAAAATCGCCACTTTTTTATTAAATCATTTTTATTAAGCTAAAATCATGTCTACTCCTAAGCTATTAATTATTTTGATCTAAAACTTTTCAAAAAAACTTTATCACAGTTTTCTTCGCATTTTTGTCATGATTAGTCTTTGCTTGCTCAAAAGTCGTTCGACGATCGAAACGCTGGAAGTTATAGGAGTCCGATTCACGCTGAGCATCAGAAAAAAACTAATAAAAATTTTTCAAAACTTTTATTTTGAATTCCTGTTCCTTTATGAATCGAAGGATACCCTAAGGTATATCTTCTAAAAATTTTATCCAAAAATTCCAAAAACTGACGAACAGAGCATGAGTTGAAGTGAAAACCGGACTAAAATCGACTTTTTCAAAAAAGTAAGCTTTTTCGCTTTATTTTTTAAACTAAAAAAGTTACGACTTTTTGTCTTAAGAAAAAAAGATGCGCAATCAAATTTGACATCCATATATATCTTTTAAAAATTAAAATTCGAAAATTTTTTCGAAAGCCTCCTGGGGAATTCGTTTTCGCACGAGAAAATTTGATGTTCCTTTATTGCATCCGGACACTCAATTTGAGGAGCAGTTAAATGAGCTATAGAATAAGATCGTCATTCGTGAAGTCGGGAGAGGTCGGGTTCGTGCTCGAGCATTTTCGGCCGGTCTTCGCAGCACGTAACAGAGCCGACTCACCGACACGCTGCGTTTGAATGTGTTTCTCCCATACGGGAGAATGGTGGGGGCCGATACATCCCACGTTCTGCAGACACTGGCTCAGGGAAACACTTGTTCAGAAGAGGGGACTCTTCATTTTTCAAGCGTCCCCAGGTATGAGTCTGGAGGCTGGCTGCCTTTCGGCGAGAGGGTCAAAGGAAAAAAGACCATTATCTACATTCTACAATTCTACAATTTTAGAATTGTGCCACTGGGACTTGGGTGGGATCCTTGACTGGGGAAAATGGACAATCGAGTGATGGTCACGCCAGGTAATTTGAAGCAAATCCTCGCCGACAAATGTCGCTAAGAATATCTGAAATTACACCTTTCACAGGCTAAAGGAACTTTAGACGTGGTCTAAATTCTAAAGAGATTATTCATTTTTCATTCCTTTTTTCGGGCCTCGTGTCCACTATGTGTAAACATTGTCGAAAATTTGAAAAGAGGGAAGCATGTGAAGAGGAATTCCGGATCATTGAAGTTAAATCGCAAGATCAGCTTCCTCTCACGATAAATCTGAAGGTGTCAATTCCATCAGCAACAAAATGAGTACAAAGTTTAAGAGCTTTGTTTATGTATCTTGATTTGGAATAAATTTAAAAAATAGGAGAATTTTCAATAAAATAATTTGGTTTTCAAAAATTAAATTTAAAGAGGAAGATTAATTTCTTGCTAGAAATATTTAATTCTTATTATTATATATAAACTTAAGCCGAATAGTTGCAATTAAAAAAAAAATTACTAAGAAAGACGAATTTTTAATAAAAGACGAAAATTTTTAATAAAATAGTTGAATTTTCAACCAGGAAGATTCTTTTTCCACAAAAAAAAAGATTTTTAAACAAATCACGTAAATTTTTAACCCAATAGTTGTATTTTTATTTAAAAAGAGCCACTTTTGAAATATTAAACATTTAAGACAAATTAATAAATTTCCTATACAAAACAGTTGCGTTTTAAATTATATAATTACATTTTCATTTTTCAAACAAAAAGATACATTTTCAACCACAAATATTGAATTTCTATTTAAAAAAGACGATTTTTTAAGAAAATATATACAATTTTCACAAAAAAGGGAAATTTTATTGCTGAAAAGCATTAAAATATTTTTTAATCAATAATTTCTGCAACAATGGAACAGTTAAGTTTACACTGAAAAAAATTGATTATTTAAAAAAAATTGACTTGTCTATAAAATAGTTGAATTATCTTTAAAATAATTACAATTTCAAAAAAAAAATATATAGACAAGAAAATTAATTTTTTATTAGAAAAGGCAAATTCTTAACAAATTTTATAAACCTTAAACCAAATAGTTGTATTTTCAATCAGAATATTTTTATAACTAAGACAGAATTTTTGTTAGCAAAATGCTAACAAAAATTTTGATTCCAAAAGTTGTTTTTTATTTAAAAAGAGCAACTTTTGAACTATTAAAATATTCAGACAAATTAACAAATTTCTTGTGCAAAATATTTTCAACCAAAAATATTGGATTTCTATTTAAAAAAGACCAATTTTTGAGAAAATATATACAATTTTAACAAAAAAGGAGAATTTTATTGCTGAAAAGCAATAAAATAATTTTTAATCCATAATTTCTACATAAAAAAAAGATTTTTTAACCATTTACATGGATTTTCAACTAATTACTTGATTTTGTTATTCAGAAACAGCAACTTTTAACCAACACTGGAAATGTTAAGTTTACATTGAAAAAAATTGATTCTTTAAAAAAATTGAATTGTCTAGCAAATAGTTGAATTTCAAACCAGGAAAAATCATTTTCTAGAAAAAAAAACTATTTCAACAAATTACTTAAATTTTCAACCCAATAGTTTTATTTTTATATAAAAAGAGCAACTTTTGAACGATTAAATTTTTGAGAAAAATTAACAAATTTCCTATACAAAATATTTTCAACCAAAAATATTAAATTTATAATTAAAAAAAGACGAATTTTCAAATAAATACGTACAAGTTTAACAAAAAAAGAGAATTTTATTGCTGAAAAGCAATACAATATTTTTTAATCAAAAATATTAATTTCTATATAAAAAAAAATTTTTAAGCAAATAGTTGATTTTGTTATTTAAAAAGAGCGACTTTTAACCAACAATGGAACAGTTAAGTTTACATTGAAAAAATTGATTATTTAAAAAAAATTGACTTGTCTAGAAAATAGTCGAATTTTTAATAAAATAATTATATTATCAAAAAAAAAAAATGTAAACAAGAAGATTATTTTTTTACTAGAAAAGTCAAATTCTTAACAAATTACTTAAACCCTAAACCAAATAGTTGAATTTTCAACCAGCAAGATTCATTTTATACAAAAAAAATATTTTTCAACAAATTACGTAAATTTTCAACCCAATAGTTGTATTTTTATTTAAAAAGAGCAACTTTTGGAATATTACGCTTTTAAGAAAAAATAGGCAAATTTCCTATACAAAACATTTTCAACCAAAAATATTGAATTTCTATTTTTAAAAAAGGCGAATTCTCAAAAAAATATATACAATTTCAACAAAAAAGGAGAATTTTTTTGCTGAAAAGCAATAAAATAATTTTGATTTTGTTATTTAAAAAGAACAACTTTTAACCAATATTGGAACAGTTAAGTTTACATTGAAAAAATTGATTATTTAAACAAAATTGACTTGTCTAGAAAATGTTGAATTTTTAATAAAATAATTACATTTTCCAAACAATTAAAATGTAGACAATAAGATTAATTTTTTACTAGAAAATTGAAATTTTTAAAAATTATTTAAACCTTAAACCAAGCAGTTGTATTTTCAATAAGAAAATTTGCATATCTAAGACATACATTTAAAAACAAAAGGATTTCTCAGCAAGTTATATGAATTTTTAACCAAATGGTTGCTTGTTAATTAAAAAGAGCAACTTTTGACTAAAAATGGAACATTTAAATTTTCATTTGCAACAATTCAATTTTTAATATAAAAAATCGAATCATTTACAAAATAGTTGAATTTTCAATA